>CM035170.1:64745587-64809135 GCA_020205615.1 Panax quinquefolius | reverse complement strand
GTAAGTGTCATAGTTTCACATTCCTAACCAACCCGCTGTATTTAACTGCTTTACTAAACCAATAAAATCAATCACCGCTATATCTAATCATAAAGCTATTCGCTGATTGGAAAATCCGATGTCAAGCTTTTCTTAGCCTAAGGCATGGATTTGAATAAAGACACGCTAAATTCCGAATAATATTCCCATTGCGTCGACTTTCTCTCCCGACGATGCTTCGTATGAACTTCCCGGCTCACCCCGTAACGTGAAGTCAATCTCCTTATTGGATCTCGAACCTTGGTACAAAGCTTCTATTCTTTCAAAACTCCTGCCATATCGAATGGCCTTATCGAACTTTAGGGAGTTAAAGGTCCAACTCACAGGAATTGCTTGGACATCTTGCTTTATCTGCCCTAGTACATCTCCTCCTGGGTGCTCCTTTATTTTATTTCAGAAGAAGAAAGACTGGAGTATGCGACTTTGTACTGACTATCGTGAATCGAACCATGTCACCATCATTCGTTTGGGGCGAAGAATGCGAAGAGTTTCCAAGAGCTTAGAGGAGACTTATTTGGCACTGTTCTAACAATACCATCGGTTCGGATGGATTTGTTATCTCTGATGATGCTTGAGAGCAAAGGGTTAGGATGTGTTCTCATGCAGCGTGGGAAAGTCATAGCCTATGCCTCGCGACAACTTAAAGAGTATGAGAGGAATTATCCTACTCATGATCTAGAGTTAGCGTGATCGTTTGCGCTAAAGATATGGAGGCACTATCTATATGGGGAGAAAGTGGAGATATATTCGGACCGTAAAAGCCTTAAATATTTCTTCACTCAAAAAAAGAACTCGACATCACGGCGGTGACGTTGGCTCGAGCTATTGAAGACTACGACCACACTATATTGATACCATCTGGAAAAGCGAGCGTGGTGGTGGCGCGTTGAGTAGAAGATCATATGCGAGAGCAGAGTGCGATGATGTCAAGTATCTCGCGTAGAGCCAACTTTAATAGAAAAAGTTAAGGTTGCTAAAAGCCTGAGCCGGGGGTGATGCTTATGAAGAAGAAAGTACAAGAAGGAGCTATTAGGGCGAGAATTGATGAAGAAGGAATACTTGAGTCCACTCTAGACTTTGTGTTCTAACGACTACGATTTGAAGTACTGAAGATTATGATGGAGGCACCACAATACACCATTTGCAATCCATCTGGAAGTACTAAAATGTATCGTGATCTTGACATACATTTTGGTGGAACAATATGAAGAGAGAGATTGCAAAGTTTATCTCGATGTGTTTAACTTGTCAGCGTGTAAAGCGGAGCATCTAGTACCTAAGGGTCCGTTGCAACCACTTGAGATTCCGAAATGGAAGTGGGAACACATTACCATGGATTTAGATTACGGGTCTTCCCTACGGTTTCTCAAGGCATCAATGTTATTTGGGTTATTGTTGATAGATTAACCAAGTCTGCTCATTTCTTTGCGAATCACGGAGACTTATTCCTTGAGCGTCTTGCTAGTATATGCGTGAATGAGATTGTGAGGTTGCATGGCATGCCTGTATCCATAGTTTTGGATCGTGACCCAAGATTCACTTCAAGATTTTGGGTTAGCTTGCAAAAAGCTATGAGCGCAGTTTTGCGATTTAGTTGGCATACCATCCCCAAGCGGACGGACAATCGAGAGGACTATTCAAACTCTTGAAGATCTATTAAGACTCTGTGTCCTAGACTTCAAGGGAGTTGGGATAAGTATTTACCATTGGTGGAATTCTCCTACAACCATGATTATCGAGGCAAGTATAGGTGTGGCTCCATTTGAAGCATTATATGAATGAAAGTGTAAGCTCTCCATATATGTTGGGATGAGGTGGGTGAAGCAACATTGTTGGGACAGGAGTTGGTGCGTATGACTCTGAAAAGATCAAATGATTCGACAAGCGTATACAAAGCGGCACAAGATCGACAAAAGAGTTATGCGGATCTTCATCGAAAGGGCGTGGAATTTAGTATAGGGGATCATGTATTGTTGCGAGTTGCTCCATGGAAGGAGTTACAAGATTTGGGAAGAGAGGAAAGCTCGATCCACGATTTATTGGTCCATTTCAAATTCTTGTGGAGAGTAGGAAATGTAGCTATAGACTTGCGTTACCTCAGTATGTCTCGTGTTCATAATGTGTTTCACATATATCGTACTTAAGTAAATATGTGAAAGACCGAACCACGTTATAGAGTTAGAGGCAGGACGAGATAGTAGAAGACTTAGCGTATGAGGAGGTACTGTCAAGATCTTGGATAGGAAGGAGCATGTCCTACTGCCATGAAAAGTCGTACCACAAGTTAAAGTTTTGTGGAGGAATCATCTGCTATAGAGGAAATGACACAGGAATTGGAAGCGGAAATGAAAGCGAGGTATCCTCACCTTTTGAAAACACAGTGCGTCGTCGATTCGAGGGCGAAATTTCATAAGGAGGGAGGTTGTAAGACCCCAACTTATTATTAATGAAATTTAATTTTCTCTATTTATTATTTTGAAATAGTAAGGGTTGATTTGATTAATGTGGATAGTTAGGGGTAAAATCATAAATATTTCAAAATAAGCAAGTGGTTATAAAATATTCATTGTTGTCGGGGAATATTCGTTTGGTAGTGGAATATTAAATCTTTGTCGGGGAATATTAAATGCGACGTAGTAGTGACCATATGTGGCCCATGCTTGGAAAGCGATTGGATGAAGAAAGCGACAAATATAAGTTGTTTAAAAATAACTTGGCGTAGTTATTCACAGATTATCTTGTTAAAATACTAAATTGGTTAAAACACGTTGCTTTGCGGTATTGCACCAATTATTGATTCTTACGTGAAGGCACTACTTTCGATAATGGTTACGGTAATTCTTTTATTATTTTATTTTATTGAGTTAATAATTCTTTGCGTTGATATTTTATATTCTTTGTTGTTTTTGATAATTGTCATTTTACGATATTTTTCATTATCGAAGCGATAATTCATATTATCTGAATAATATTATTAGATAACATTATTGGCGATGTCTAGAAAGTTACATCTAAGGAGAGGTTTGGTCACACTAATTGCGGCGATGATAAGGAGAAATTCTTATTGGAAAGCCCCTCTTTCTGAGGAGCTGCACGGTTTGTCGATATTGTGATTACTGTAATATTATTTGTGAATAATTAATTATTGATTCATATGATGAGGAAAATATTGATTTTATGTGGATATAGATGGAGAAAATTTTTAATGTGACAATTGTTGAAAATTGAAATTTTATCTTTTACGATAAAATAATTCATTTAAATATATTATTATATTTTAATAATATAATAATGGTGATATTTTACAACGAATGTGGGATATATGAGTATCTGAGGAGGAAGAGTATTTTTTGTTGCAATAAATGTTTAAAACATGTTAAACATGTCGGTGGACCCCATTTATTATTTGAAATTTGATTATAGCTTGTAAAATGCTTGGTTTGTGGATTTGGTCAATTTCTATTTGGAATTTGGAAAAACTTTCTTCTGCAAAGTTGTAGAGAATTGAATTTCCTATAAAAACTCGCGAGATTGAATTTTTACGATAAAGGGCTATTTATTATGAATTATTGAAGTTCGAAGCTCAAAATAATTGATTTTGGAAGTTTAAAATATTTAAAATTAGAAAAACGTTTTTTCTTATTTTTTTCTAGAATGTGGCATGTGTTTGATGGCTGAAATCAGATTCTAGGCATGTGTAAAATTTATATATATTATTATTATTTATTAAATTTTTACTTTGGTGTTCTAAGCGATTTTCTATAAATAGGGTCTTGGGTTAGAATTGAAAATCACACGAAGCTGAAGTTTCTCTCTCTATATTATCGGCGTATTCTTGTGAGTATTTTGAGTATACTTTGAGTATTCTTTATCTGGTGTGCAAGTTCAAGTCATAGCTTTATATCAGGTGTTTAATTTAGAAATCTTGATCTTTTCGAGGTAAGGGATGTTATTTTTTTTCGAATGATATTATTTCTTGATATCATTATCTTTGAAATATTGATGGAAGTTTTTATCAAATTTGGAACTTTTTTTGGGGTTACTATTCATGAGTTCTTATTCACGATTCTTATTCATGATTCTTATTCACGATTCTTATTCACGAGTTCTATTCACGAGTACTATTCAGCGAAGCGTGAAGATGTTTTTTGTGGAATTTCTATCTTTTGGTGTAGATTCTTATTCACGTATCTTTCGGCCTTTATTCACGATATCTGAACTAAAATGAAAAAAATTTTTTTTTTTTGTCAAAATATCTATTACGGATACTAGCTTTGATTGTATCCATGTTTTGATCATTCTTGAATTTTACACCACTATGATTATTTTTGAGGTATTTTTGGGCGTGGATAAAACAAAATACGAATCCTTAATCCTTAATCCTTGTCATTTTTTGTTTCCTTTGGATTCGTTTCTTTAAAATATTTTTCATCATCTTGGTCTTAAATGATGATATTATGGAATATCTTTGGATGAATTTTGTAGTGCAAAGATGAATGATTTTGAAGAATATCTTTTTGGTAGTAGTGCAAAGATGAGCAGTGTTTAGATGAACATGACCGGTGATGAATATCTTTGGCACTGTAGTGCAAAGATGAATATTTGATTCGAGATATATATTGATTGATGTTACGGGGATAAAAGATAGGCGATGAACTTTTAAATTCATACATAGAAGATAGTAGTTTGCATTCTCTACTTAACTCTTCTTCTAATGAATTATTATTTCATTGCGAATATTGATTTAAAATTTGTTGTCTATTGTATTACTATTAGATTTTCCTGTTGAAGACTAACGATAATTTGTTGTATATTATCTTAGTCGTAATATTCTTTCTTTGGCTAGTTGAGCTCACCCTTTTCCTTTTTGTTCCATTTTTCTCGGGAGGCGAGAATATAGCGAAATCTGAGTGGGGTATGGAATGAAGGTTCTAGAGAGAGTTGTTTAGTAGTCCTCACCATTTTTTGTAAAATAATGTATAATGATAAATGTGATGAGGATTTATTTGAGTATAGATATTATGCAGAAGATAATATTTGTATTTAAACTCGCAGTTTCTTGTTGTAATAATAAAGTTGTAGTTGTTTTTGTTTGTACCATGTATTGACAATTTCGGAATGGGTGATGTATACCTATTTTGGGGCGTCACATAATAGTGCAAAGATGAATGATTAATATTTTTCATCGATGAATATCTTTGGGCGTAGTGCAAAGATGAAGATGAGCAGGTGTTGAGATGAACATGACATTATTTGGTGATACTGAATGAATATATCAAATGAATATCTTTGTAGTGCAAAGATGAATATTTGATTAAAGATGTATATTGATTGTTGTTCTGAGGATAAAATATTGATGATGGACTTTTAAATCTTAGAAGATAGTAGAAATTCATTCTCTACTTGACTCTTCTAATGGATTCTTTGTTTTCATGCGATTGTTGATCTAAAACTTGTTGTCTATTATATTTTATCGATTTTTCCTGTTGAAGACTAATGATAATTTGTTGTATATTATCTTAGTCGTAATATTCTTTCTTGGGCTAGTTGAGCTCACCCTTTTCCTTTTGTTCCATTTTTCTCGAGGAGGTGAGAACATAGCGAGAACTAGTCGGGTATGGAGTGATGGTTCTAGAAAGATGTTTTAGCAGTCCTCACTATTTTTTTGTAAAATAGTGTTTGAATAAATGTAATGAGGACTTATTTGAGTGTGGATATTATCTAGAAGACAATATTTGTATTTAAACTCACATGTATGTGTTGTCGTATTTTACGACAATTGTATTATTGAAGTTGTAGTTTGCTTTACGTACCATGTATTTGGCGACTTCGAGAATGGGTGTTGTATACCTATTTTGGGGCGTCACGGTTAATATCGAGCTTAGGGATATGGTCTCTGGCGGAGATCGGAGAATAGAACTAGGAGGAGAGATGAGTAAATCCTTAGCTAGTGTGTCCTATCTAAGCTTATTTGTTGGTCGGTCGTAATATAGGGATATTATGTGATATGTTAATTTGTTTAATTAACCCTTGTTTTTTATGGCGATATTTAAGAATGGCATTGCTTTGAAGCGTTAATGATGGAGTGTATGAGGCTGTGGAACAACCTTTAGTTACAAAAAGAGAGGAAGCGTGCAGCGGGAAGGCAATATTCCTCCTATAAACAACACTCTAGAACAAGCGATGAATGATGGGATGTTTAGGAGCTTTTTTGCATTCATGCAAAAATCGAGACGAGGAGACTCGTGTACAAAATACTGGTGGAAATGATAGCAATGCGCGGCATCATCATGACCAAGCGTTCAAAGAGTTGGGACCACGAATTTAAGGGAAAGCGGATCCGATCAAATGGCGGAAGCGTGGGTCAAGCAAATTACCAAGATATTCGATGTCTTGGGATGCGGAGGAAGAAGAAGGTTCCATTCGCCACCTTTATGTTTTCGTGGTGAGGCGGATTCTTGGTGGAGATGCATGAAAGCGTACTGACCACCCCGACCGCACTTTTCGGCATATCTTGGGAAACATTTGAAACTATTGATGACAAGTACTTTCTGAAAGTATTCGTCGTATGAAGGAGGTGGAGTTTATTAGACTAGAACAAAACAACATGGCGGTGTCCCGATCTGGCGAAGTTTGCGAGTTATCGGTTTGCACCTCATTTTGGTGAAAATGAGGAGCGAATGACGAGGATGTTTACGAGAGGTCTAAAGCAGAGATTGTCGATATCTTATATCTCATAAATTTTCTTTATATTGGATGTTGTAAGCAGGGCTCAATTATTAGGCGAGATAATGAGTATATTCAGCCGAGGGACCTGACCCGAGGGTCATCTGGGTGGCGCCGATCATCGAGCGATGATGAACCAACGAGGAGGGAAAAATCTGAACAAAAGCGGTAACCACTCGTGGTGGTCGTCGTGGCCGTGATAATAGGAGAGGTGAGTCAGTGGAAATTTCAAAAAAGGAGATTCAACAATGCGGGAAGACATCAAATGACACCGGCACCAACAACAAATTCTAGGGGAGGAGAGCGACCGCGGTTAGATATTACAAATGGGAAAGAGGACATATCACCCAAATTTGTCCTGACAATCAAAGGTATGTTATAATTGTGGAAAAAGGAAGGCCACATAGCTCGGGATTGTTACATAGCAAAACCAAGTTCAATGGGGATGGTGACTCAAAAAGGCATATCCGGATAAGTCAAAATCGGCGGTTCTGGAAGGCGTTTGTCGTGGTAGTGGCAAAGCGCGAGGAACACGAGCGAGGTGATCACGGGTAAGCTAATCTTGAACTCTTGCGAAGTTTATACCTTACTTGAATCTGGGTTCTACCCATTCTTTTATCTCTCTCTGCTTGTGCTCAGCGTTTAAACTTGACTCAGGAGAAATTGGACTTTGACTTATCTGTTGAAACTCAGGTTGGGTGAAACTTTCGTTACATCTGGTTTATAAATCTTGCTTGATCAAGTTGGCACTATCACATTACTGTTGATCTTATCTCTTTAAAGATACTTGCTTTTGATGTGATTTTAGGAATTGATTGGTTAACCACTCATCGTACCAAAATTGATTATTTTCGTAAGGTTGTTAGTTTTCATATTCCTAACCAACTTTGTTATGCGAATTCAAACAACTAAACCACTAAAATCGATCTTTATCATATCAAGCCATAAAGCTATTCGTTTATTGAAAAGCGGATGTAAAGCTTTCTTAGCCCATGTTATGGATTTGAACAAAAACAAAGTCGATTTGAATAATATTTACATTGTTAGAGAATTTCACGATGTATTTCTGAAGAACTTCCGGTCTACCCCGAGCGTGATGTTGAATTCTTTATTGACCTTGGCAAGGTACAAAACCCATTTCTAAAACCCATATCGAATGGCTCTATTGAACTTGAGGAGTTTAAAGTCAACTTCTGAGGAATTGTTAGACATCGGTTTCATTCGTCTAGTACATCTCCTTGGGGTGCTCTGTTTTATTCGTAAAGAAGAAAAGGCGGAGTATCGACTTTGTATTGACTACAGAGGAATTAAACCATGTCACCATCAAGAATAGGTATCCATTACCTCGCATTGATGACTGTTTGACCCGATTCTGAGGAGCACAATTCTTTTCAAAGATCGATCTTAGATTACGGATATCAATTTGAAGATTAAAAGCGAGGATATTCAAAGGCGCCTTGAGAACTCGATGCGGGCATTATGAATTCTTAGTCGTGTCTTTTGGATTGACTAATGCTCTCTTTGCTTTCATGGATATGATGAGCAAGTGTATTGAGGAATATTTGGATCGATTTGTTGTTGTCTTTATTGATGACATCCTCATCTATTCAAAAAATAGTGAAGATCATGAGCACCATTTGAAGTTGATACTTGAAAGGCCGTGAAAACAAGCTTTATGCAAAATTTGAAGAAATGTGAGTTACGGCTTGAGGAAGTAGCATTCCTTGGGCGCGTGGTGTCGAAACATGGAGTATCTTTGACGTGAAGATTGAAGCAATACAAAGTTGGGAGAATGACCAAAGTCGGTGGTGGCCAAAGTGCGTAGCTACGGGCTTAAATTTGGTTATTATCGGAGATTCGTGGAAGGATTTTCTCGAATCGCTACTCAGATTAACTTCGGTTGACTCGGAAAGATACAAAATTTGTATGGAAGCGAGGAATGCGAGAAGAGTTTCAAGAGCTCGAGAGGAGACTCATTTATTTTGTTACAGCAATACCATCTGGTGCGGATGGATTTGTTATATCTGATGATGCTTTGGCAAAGGGTTAGGATGTGTTCTCATGCGACATGGGAAAGTCATAGCCTATGCCTCGCGACAACTCAAAAAGAATATGAGAGGAATTATCCTACTCGTGATCTAGAGTTAGCGGCGATCGTATTTAGCGTTGAAAATTTGGAACACTACTTGTATGGGGAGAAAGTGGAGATTTATACGGACCATAAAAGCCTCAAATATTTCTTCACCCAAAAAGAACTCGACATCACGGCAGCGAGCGTTGGCTTGAACTATTGAAAGATTACGATCATACCATTGATATCATCTGGAAAAAGCGAGCGTAGTGGTGGCGCATTGAGTAGAAAGATCATATGCGATGCTGAGTGCGATATTGTTAACCACTGAGCCCATTTTGTATGACTTGCAAAGGATGGAGGTAGAATTAAAGACTCGAGGGACCCACGTGATGATGATGGCGAATATCTGAGTAGAAGCAGACTTTAATCGATAAAGTTAAAAATTTGCTCGAGCTCTACGGACTGGGTGATCGTATGAAGAAGAAAGTGCAAGAAGGTGCTATTCGAGCGAGAATCGATGAAGAAGGAATACTTAGATTTGACTCCGGACTTTGTGTTTCTAACGATACGACTTGAAGCATAGAATCATGATGGAGCACCTGACACCATTTGCAATCCATCACAGGAGTACCAAAATGTATCATGATATTTGACATACATTTTGGTGGAACAATATGAAGAGAGAGATCGCGGAGTTTATCTCGAGGTGTTTAACTTGTCGGCGTGTAAAGGCGGAGCATCAAGTGCCAAAGGGTCCATTACAACCACTTGAGATTCGAAATGGAAGTGGGAACACATTACTATGGATTTTAGATTCTGGTCTTCCCAAAGTTTCTCAAGGCATAGATGCGATTTGGGTTATTGTTGATAGATTAACCAAGTCGCTCATTTCTTGCCTATCATCGTGAGACTTATTCCTTGAGCGTCTTGCTTCGTATATACGTGAATGAGATTGTGAGATTGCATGGCATGCGGTATCCATAGTTTTGGATCGTGACCCGAGATTCACTTCACGATTTTGGGTTAGCTGCGAGAAAGCTATGAGCGCAGATTTCTGATTGATTTGACATACCATCCTCAAGCAGACGGACAATCGAGAGAGGACTATTCAAACCCTTGAAGATCTATTAAGACTTTGTGTCCTAGATTTTAAAGGAAGTTGGGATAAGTACTTGCCCTTGGTGGAATTCTCTACTGACAACAGTTATCAAGCAAGTATAGGCATGGCTCCATTTGAGGCGTTGTATGGGCCGAAAGTGTAGATTCTCGGTATCTTTGGGGCGAGGTGGGAGAAGCAACGTTGTTGGGACGAGAATTAAATGCGCATGACTACTGAGAAAAGATCAAATGATTGACAGCGTATTCAAACCTCACAAGATCGACAAAAGAGTTATCTTGATCTTCGCCGAAAGGGCGTGGAATTTAATATTGGGATCATGTATTATTACGTGTTGCTCCATGGAAGGAGTTACAAGATTTGGAAGAGAGAAAGCTCGATCCACGATTTGTTGGTCCATTTGAGATTCTTGACCGAATAGGAAATGTGGCTATAGACTCGCATTACCTCCAAGTATGTCTCGTGTTCATAATGTTTTTCACATATCCATGCTTCGTAAATATGTGAAAGACCGAACCATATTATTGCGTTAGAACCAGACGAGATAATAGAGAAGATTTAACGTCTGAAGAAGTACTGTTAAGATCTTGGATAGGAAAAGAGCATATCCTACGCACCAAAGGTTATACCACAAGTTAAGGTTTTGTGGAGAAACCATCTTTATTGAAGAAATGACACAGGAGTTGGAATCGAAATGAAAGCGAGGTATCCTCACCTTTTGAAACACAGTGCACGTCGTCGATTTCGAGGACGAAATTTCATAAGGAGGGAGGTTGTAAGACCCAACTTATTATAAATAAAATGAATTTCTAATTATTATTGTGAATAATAAAGGTATTAATTTGATATAATTCTTTGGTTATGGGTGAAATGTGCAAAATTTTGCAAAATAGCAAGTGGTTATAAAATAATCATTGTTGTCGGGGAATATTCGTTTGGTCGTGGAATATTCTTTGTTGTCGAGGGAATATTAAATGCGGCAGTATGCTTGATCATTTGTGGGCCCCATATGAGAATAATTGTCGGATGAAGAAAGCGACAAGTTTGAGTTTTTATAAATAATGGCGTAGTTATTCTGAATTAACCTTTGTTGGAATATACGGTGGTTAAAATATGATGTCTGGTGTGGATGCTGATATTGATGAATTATTGATTATTGATTCTTACGTGAAGGCCTACTCGATAATTATTACGATAATTCTTATTCGATATTTTATTTTATTGATTGATAATTCTTTGCGTTGATATTTTATATTATTGTTGTTTGATAATTGTCTTTTTTGCTGATATTTCCATTATCGGATCGATAATTCATATTATTTGAATAATATTATTAGATAGCATTATTATTAGCGATGTCTAGAAAGTTACATCGAGGAGAGGTTTGGTCACACTAATTGCTTGCGCTTGATAAGGAGAAATTCTTATTGGAAAGCCCCCCCTCTTTCTGAGGAGCGGCACTGGTTGTCATAAATGTGATTACGTAATATTATTTGTGAATAATTAATTATTGATTTATATGATAAGAAATATTTATTTTATGTGGATATAAATGTTGGATATATTTATTGTGGTTAAAATGAAGGAGTTAATGTTGAGGTGTTTTATCGGTATTTTTGTCGGAATGAAGGTATTAAAAATTAAACCGGTGTTTTTGAGATATATTGTTTGTGAGTTATAATTTTTAATCAAATAGTTGGATCGTTGTAATTTTTGGATATATTATACATATATAAGTTGAGTATATGTCCACAAATTTTGAGCAGAATTAAAATGAGCATTATGATTTGTTATGAATTTTAAGAGGTGGTTGATTAGAAATTATTAGGTTTATAAATGATTTTGGTGGAAAATTCTAGAATTGAGTGGGCCCCACTTGTGGTTGGTGAAGAAATGTCTTTGAATTTTATTTCAAATGTGGTGGGTGGGAATAGTAGCGAGGTAAAGCCATCGAGGTTCTTGGTTCGAAGTCTTTGGCGTTGCTTAACATTTTCCTATAAATAGAGGCTAAGTTAGAATTGAAAATCACACACGAAAATAAGCTTTCTCTTTCTCTCTCTAGATTATTGAGTGTATTTTGTGAGTATTTAGATACTTTTGAGTTTTTATTCATCGATCTGCAAGTTTCCTTGACTTTATATCAGATATATTTCGATCGGAAATCTTGATATTTTGAGGTAAGGGATGTTATTTTCTTCTTATATGATATTATTTTCTTCAATATCATTATCTTAGAAATATTGATATGAACTTTTTATCAAATTTGGAACTTTTTGTAACTTTTCTTATTCACGTGTTACTTTATTCACGTATCTGACCTTTATTCACGAATCTGACACTATTCATAGAAAAATGAAATTTTCTTCTTTTTGTGTCGAAGATGTCTATTATGGTTACTATCTTTGATTGTATCCATGTTTTGATCTTTATTTTTGAATTTTGCTTCAAAATTGGTTATTATGGAGTATTATTGATCTTGGATAAATTGTTATCTGAATCCTACTATTTGTCCTTACATCTTCTTTGGATTCGTTTTTTCTTTAAAATATTTTTTCATCATCCTCGGTCCTAAATGATGATATACTTGAATATCTTTGGCTGTAGTGCAAAGATGAATGATTAAGCGATGAATATCTTTGGCGTAGTGTGAAGATGAGCAGGTGTTGAGATGAACATGACCCATTTGGTGATACAAATGAATATCTTTGGCTTTGTAGTGCAAAGATGAATATTTGATTAAAGATGTATATTGATTGTTATTCTGAGGATAAAATATTGATGATGGACTTTTAAATCTTAGAAGATAGTAGAATTCTTTCTCTCTTGACTCTTTAATGGATTGTTATTTTCCATTTGCGTTGTTGATCTAAAACTTGTTGTCTATTATATTTTATCAGATTTTTTCCTGTTGAAGACTAATGATAATTTGTTGTATATTATCTTAGTCATAATATTCTTTTCTTGGGCTAGTTGAGCTCACCCTTTTCCTTTTTGTTCCATTTTTTCTCGGGAGGTGAGAAACATAGCGAGGAACTAGTCGAGAAGTATGGAGTGATGGTTCTAGAAAGATGTTTTAGCAGTCCTCACTATTTTACGTAAAATAGTGTTTGAATAATTATAATGAGGACTTATTTGAGTGTGGATATTATACAGAAGACAATATTTGTATTTAAACTCACGGTATGTGTTGTCGTATTTTGCACGACGACAATTGTATTATTGAAGTTGTAGTTTGCTTTTTACGTACCATGTATTTGGCGATTTCGGAATGGGTGTTGTATACCTATTTTGGGGGTAGGGTCCACCAATGATTGTGTCGTAAATACGAATATTCCTCGACCCAATCGAATATTTTATGACAACTAACAACATACTTTGCAAAATTTATAAATATTACCCACAACTATAACATTATAACAAATCCACACCATAATACTAAAAATTATTTTGAGAAAATTAATCTTTATTCACAAAATTCGAGGTCTTCGAAAAAATGTCCATCACGGGAACCAAATCTAGATTCAAGATGAAACTGTGATTACATGATTCCTAGGATCACATGATTTATAATTTATATGAAAGTAATGAAGTTATATATATAAAAGCTATATATATATATATATATATATATATATCTGATTACACGATCAACCACCACGAAGCACCTCCATGGGGGATCGAAAAGTAAATGAAAAGGCTGTAAAAGGCGATCAACAGAGCACTGAAGTAAGCTCCAAGGACTAAATGTAAATATATATATATATATATATATATATATATATATATATATATAGCGATAAACACTACGGATGTAAAATCCGACCTCATCGAATAAAGTTCGACAACGGTTTATATATATAAGTATATATATATAGAAAAAAGTAAGTAACGCTCCGGACGTAAGTTAAAGCTCAATCGAGAATAACTTCGATAATGTTAGTCCATATATATATATATATATATATATATATATATATATATAAGTATATATATATATAAGTATATATATACAAACAAAAATAAAACCACGAGATAGAAGTCAAGGCCTACATACGCAACACGACTCTCAGCGTGAAAGAACAATGTGTGCAAAGATGAAGAGAAAGGCTTTAAAGTGTGTAAGAAACTTACATTGAAGCGCCAAAGAAGAATTCTATAAATTTAAGTGGATGAACACTCGGCTCCCATTAGGTAAAAATATGATGAATATAAGCTCACAAGTGTTTAAAATGAAAGCACTTCGGTTTATAGTGTATATAGAACAAATTGGATGAGGGCTTCCTCTAGTTTCTCTTGCAAATATGGCCACCCCAAGCCCTTTATTTATAGAGGGGGGAGCCGCAAGTGTATCTGCGGTAGCACCAGGTGTATATGCGGCTGTCCGGGGTGACCCGGGTAATATGGGTTCCGCTATCTCGAAGTACGTGCACTCGAACGACGCATTGTTCGCTCGAACATTCATAACTTTCAATCTAGAAGTTTGATGGAAGTGTGCCATACCATTCCAGAAAGCTCTTTCCGAGAGCTATGCAATGACATAGGATTTGGCCTTTTTTAATTTTGGGAAGATGGGTCCATGACCGAAATGGCATTTCCAGGTTTCCGTCAGGTAGTCCGTTGAGCCGTTTTGCGTAGTTTGCGCTTGTAAGTTAAGATATGGTTCTTGTGGGACTTCTTTTAAAGTAATTTGAGTTGAAATGAGTTGATTTGATCTGAGTTGAAGTTGAGTTGGCAAAATGACCATTTCGCCCCTCCACAGGTTATCTCCGGTTTTTTCGCGATTCTAGTGATCTTTTCTTGCATTTTGAGTCGCCAAATACACACTACTAAATTCAAATACAAATCTTCTTATTTACAACTATTAAACTATCATGCAAAAAATACGACAACACATAAGCTGTGAGTTTCAATACAATAACAATACTCACACTACAAACCAATGATACTTTATATAAAGGTACAGTCGATAACTATTTTAGGAATTAAATTCTTTGAAAAATGCTCAAGGAAGCCTTCATACATGGGAGGTCATGCATCTAAGTTATAATAGATATCATAGGACTTGAGAATTAACCTTGGTTGACCCAATAGACCCCAAAGAAGAACGAGAAGATTACTATCCTGTTCATTCCAATGGTGTGTATCTTCTTGCCATATAATTATCTCTATTGTCTCAAACTGAGGATTATATTCCAACCATACTCCAAGATTATATAGATAATGCTCATAGATATAGTCAGCAAGTGGATGCGCACAACCATATCTTATGATAACATGAATTTGTATGTGGTTAGACATCATGTATGATAGTGGCAACACACCCTTTAAGCTCTCAGTACAATTTGTCCTCCTCATTCTAATGAGGTGCATTTTTGACGCTTTCAAAGTCAGGTTCTCATCACCCTATTGTTGTTCACCAAAATCAACTATTAAATGACGTATAAAATACGACACGCACATTTTAAGTCCTCAATACAATTATATATTGTCATGTTGTTTTATAATGTATTAAAAAACTTCAACAGTCACAGACCATCACTCTATTCCCCTGTTATTCCCGCTCGACCCAGCTACACTCTTATTACGTGAAAGGAATTGTGAAGCAAAAGGGTGAGCACAAATAGCCCAGTAAAGAATATTATGACTAAAGATAATTAAATTATCAATATTTTCATTAGTAATAAACAGGAGATATTTAGAACATATGGTAGATGATAAAAGTTTTCAACCATAATTGCAGCGGAAATCAACAATCCATTAGAAGAGTCAAGTAGAACATAATGTCTACTATCTCCTCCAAATTAAAAGTCCATCATTAATATTTCATTCTGTAATACCCATCAACAGTTCTTTGTTGTACCCAAGACAAAGAGAACTTTCATCACCTGTCTTCACCGAACCACCAAAGATTATAGTTAAATTCACAATTCATGTTTATAATAATGTAAATCAATATTTCTCTCGCGCACAAAGGCTTAATAGAACTTTCACTCAATGTTCTTGCCACAAAGGCTAAAGACACTCAATAATCATATCGTCTTTACACCCTACACCAAACACATTCAAATATAACAACAATGGTCATGATCATACCAATCAATTGTCTATCTTTGCACTACGGGCCACATATATTCAACTGTAATATCAATGGTTATGATTATACTAATTAATTGTCTATCTTTGCACTACGGCCAAAGATATTCAATTATAAAACCAATGATCATGCCATCTTTGCACAATAGTCTATCTTTGCACTACGGCCAAAAGATATTCATTCATATCATCAAGTGGTCATGATCATATCAAACACAATTGTCCATCTTTTGCACTACGTGCCAAAGATATCAATCAATGATTCTTCTTTCATACTCTGGGCCAAAGATATCAATCAACGATTCTTCTTTTTCATCTTTACACCAAAGAGAGACTTTCATCACAAATTTATCAGTAACATTAAAGGTCATATTTATACCAATACATAAGTCGTGGTCATAATCATACCAATCAACAGTTCATCTTTGCATTACGGGCCAAAGATAACTTTAATCACAATTTAATTCTGAGGATTATAACAATGATATAAAGAATGAATCAAGTGAGATCAATGATAAATATTAGAGATTTATAATTTAATTTATCTAGAGTTCAAGAATATCCAAATGGTTAACATGATGATCAAAACGTGGATTCAAATTTAAGAATAAGATTCATATATCAAAGATAATTTGGATGAAAAAAGAAACTAATTTTTGAATCGTGAATATACCAAATGAATAGTAATAAGTATGAATAGTATGAATAGTACGAAATGAATGAAAATAGTAAATTTAATAAGAAAGTGAATAGTACCCAAATATCCAATAGTAACGATAATATGATATAAGATAAAAATAAGATAGAATTATAGAAGAAATACATTATTAATAAGTGAATAAAAAAGAATTTAGATTTAGAAATATGAAATGAAATAATATATGAAACTATAAGAAGCGATTGAATGGATTTTCACCCATCATGCGGTAATCCGCGTAGATGAAAAAGATCATTTCTATAATTTAATAAAGAATGAATACTGAAGGGTTATTCACGTAAAGATGCATGTAATTCAATAATCCGTTAAGAAGATGAAGAGTTATTCCCCACAGCAGTAAATAAGGAATAGAACAACAACCCTTAGAAATATGAAGAAAATAACATTCTTTACTTAATATGAAAAAAAATAATACCCTTACCTTAGTAAGAGATTGGATACTTTATGATAGTGTAGTAACAGAATACTCTTCTTCTTTCTCTCTTATTCTCTCTTTATAGTTTCTCGCTCTATAGTTTTAGTGAATTCATGAGAAAGAAAGAATAAATGAGATTCTATTTATAGAGAATGCACTAAATAATAACTAATTCACGAACGGTCCAGATTGATTTACTATTAAAACGGACGATCCATATTGATTTACTATTAAAACTTCAACCGATGGTCCATATTGATTTATTTATTAAAACTTCAACCGAAGCGGTCCATATTGATTTACTATTAAAACTTCAACCGACGGTCCATATTGATTTACTATTAAAAATTAAATGATTCATATCGATTTACTAAAAATTACATCTCCCCATGGAATAATAAGTCAAACTTACAAACAAACGCCTCATGACAAAACCCCTCTATTTATATCAAAAATTGAATAAATATTTACCACAATAATTATCTTAAATAAACACATTTTTAATCTTTCAACAATTATTCATCATTAATATTATAACTCACAATATTGACAACCAAATCATTCCCAAGAAAGAGGGGGCTTTTCGATAAAGATTTCTCCTTATTATCGACGCAATTAAATAACCAAACCCTTTTCTCGATGAACTTTCTAGACATATCAATAATATAAATAATAATAATAATATGAATAATTGTGTCGTCTCAATTATTGATTTAATAATATATAAATATTGTGCGATGATAATGTGACAATAATTGAATCAATAATATGAGATACTATGCAAAGAACTATTGTGATAATTATTGAATAAAATCGAGTGACTTCTTACGTAAAGCATCAATATCGTAGAGAGATATTAATGCAATACGTGCAATACTATTCTTGCAACAACAACGTATTACTTGTATTTTTTATCACCGGGTATTTTAATAGTTTAACGGTAAAAAAGTTTTGTCGTTATTTTTATAAAAAGGTTATTTTTGTCGCTTTTTATATATATCGATAATTATTTCATTTTGGGTCCACCAATGATGATCGTCATTAATAATATATTCTCCGACAAAAAGAATATTCTCCGACCAAACGAATATTCCCCGACACAACGAATATTTTATGACAACTTACTTTGTAAAATTTGCACATATCACCCTTAACTTTAACCTTTTATCAATTTAACCATTTACTGAATAAAATAATAATTATAAGAAAAATTAAATACTTTTATTTCATAAAATTGGGGTCTTACATCCTAAACTAATTTTTTTTTTCCAAAAGTACCCTTAACGTTACATTTTGGGTCATCCGTGCGTCGCCCGCTAGTTAACAAAAGACAAACGAGGTTAAAATGTGATGACGCAAGCATGCTTAAATATAAAATATATTCTAAATAAAATAATATATATCATTTAATCAAAAAAAAAAATACTAAAATTCAAAAAAATAAAAAAAGCATAACATATTTACATCATTTAATCAAAATAATAAAATTCAAATTATTTTGTTAACTAATCAAAACAACTAATTAAATAAAATAAGTTGTATAACATATTTACATCATTTAATCAAAATACTAAAATTCAAAACATAACATATTTACATCAAATACTAATTTAAAAAAATACTAAAATACTAATTTAAAAAAATACTAAAATACTAAAAAAAATCAAATTAAAAAATACTAAAAATACTAAAATTCAAATTATTTTGTTAATTAATCAAAACAACAAAAATTCAAATTACATCATTAAAATACTAAAATCATAATACTAAATACTAATTGATATAAAATTTTAAATTACTAAAATCATAATACTAAATAATATTTTTAAACTATATAAAAATTTTGATGATGTAATAATCTATACATAATCTATACATATAAATATATATGTTATAAATAATATAAATAATTTGATGATGTAATAATCTATACATAATAAAGTATATGTTATAATTTGATGATGTAATAATATTTTAAAAATGTATTAAAAATTCAAATTACATCATAATATTTTTAAATTGATATGATTTTAAAATTAATATTAAAAATTACTAAAATAATCATAATACTCCAGTTTTTGAATTTTAAAAATATTATTTAGTATTATGATTTTAGTAATTTAAGTATTTTGATTAAATGATGTAAATATGTTATACAACTTATTTTATTTAATTAGTTGTTTTGATTAGTTAACAAAATAATTTGAATTTTATTATTTTGATTAAATGATGTAAATATGTTATACTTTTTTATTTTGAATTTTATTTTAGTTTTTTTGTTTTGATTAAATGATATATATTGTTTTATTTAGAATATATTTTATATTTAAGCCTCGCTTGTCTTTTGTTAACTAATAGGGCACGGATAACCCAAAAATATAACGTTAAGGGTACTTTTGAAAAAAAATTAGTTTAGGTGCAAGTGGGACATTGGGGGTAAACATCAAGGGCTTTTTTTTGACCCTTTTCCCTTAAAGGGTTGAATCTCGGGTATGAGAAGATCGATGCTTGTGAGCAAGATTGTATGTTATACTATGGGGAGGACAAAGATAAGGTGCAGTGTGATATCTGCAACTTGCCCTAAATATAAGATCACAAAGCATGGGGGAAGGAGAAACATGTTCCAAAGAAGATATTACGGTACTTTCCTCTTGCGTCGAGGTTGTAGCGGCTATTCATATCTTTGCACACCGCTAAGCATATGAGTTGGCATAGAACAAAGGATGTCGTGTCGGGTAAGCTTACTCACCCAGCAGATGGAGATGAATGGAATAATTTTGATGCTAATTTTTCATAATTTTACCGTGAAGTTAGGAATGTCGGGCTTGGCATGACTACTGAGATGGATACATCCATTTAATAATTTTAGTCGACCCTTACTCTGTTTTGCCGGTGATTATGGTAGCTTACAATCTTCCGTCGATGTAATGTGCATGAGGGATCCAGTATCTTTTCTTGACTTTTACTTATATCGGGGATAAGAGTCCTACAAAAGACATTAATCGTGTACCTTAGATTGTTAGTCGATGAACTTAAGATCTTTGTGGGAAAGCGGTGTTCGGACTTTTGATAAATCTATCGGGAAGAATTTTTTGATGATGAGAATGACCTTGTTGTGGACTATTCTTTGACTTTCCGGCACTTGGGATGATTAGTGGTTGGTCGACTCATGGTAAGTTGTCATGTCCCGATCTGTATGGGGGATGTCTGAGGCACTCAACTACGTCGTGGGTAAAAACTAGTTTCTTTGGGCGCTCGTGAAGATTTTTTTCTGTTGAGCACGATTATAGAAAGATGTCTACAGATTCGATAGAAAGACGAGAAGAAGAAGGGGTTGTTGGTGGCTTGTCGTAGGCGGTGACATGTATTGGGTTGGCTAAATGATCTAACATTTCCACCCTCTGGGAAGGAGCATGGTAAGTTGAGAACAATAGGGTATGTGAAATCTCATTACTGGACACACTCGCCCATTTGGTTTGAGTTGTCATACTGGGTTACACTAGCACTTCATCATTGTATAGATGTCATGTATATAGAAAAGAATGTATTCGAGAACTTGTTTTTACACCGTGCTAGATACGAGTGGTAAAACAAAAGACAATGATAAAGCACGTAAAAACTTGGAGGAAATGACATCAGGCAGTAATTGTGGCTCCGACCTAACAACTCAAAAAAAATTCTATTTTATCTTACCAAGCAACATGTTGAAAACATTTGCAAGTGGCGTAGTACATTGAAGCTCCCAGATGGATATGCTTCTAACATATCTCGTTGTACTAAAGTTGAGCAGTTTAAAATTGTTGGGTTCAAAAGTCACGACTGTCATGTATTCATGCTGAAGTTGATGCCAATTGCATTTCGTGAAGTGTTACCGAGGAATATTAATGATACCTTTACCGCACTTTCAAATTTCTTTCGGGATATTTTCTCAACTGTTATAAGGTACAGTGATGTGGAGCAGATGGAGAATATATAATGTTGATAATGTGCAATATTCATCATCTTTATAATTAATTTAGCCGGGGTTCTTTGACTCGATGGAGCATTTGCCTATTCATCTGCCATATGAACTTAAGCTTGGAGAACCGGTGCACTATCGATGGATGTATCCTTTTGAGAGGTAATATCACCTATATTGTGCAATATTCATCATCTTTATAATTAATTTAGCCGATACTATCATATTTCAGGTATATGCATCGATTAAAGCAGAAAGTTAAAAACAAAGCTCATGTAGAGGGTTCTATTACTTAACGCTATATGGAGGAAGAGCTTGTCAACTTCTGCTCGTTGTACTTTGACGATGTAGTCTCAACAAAGCAAAACCGTTTAAGTCGGGATGAGGTCTTCAATCCCCAATCTCGTGCTGACGAGTTGGTTGTATTCACTTATCCGGCTAAACCATTTAGACATGAGATGAGGACTTACCTAACCGATAAATATTTGAAGATTGTATCTACATACGTGCTTCTAAATATGCCTAAAGTATCGTCGTACATCACATATGTATTATTATAAGTTGAAGCTTGAATATCTAACCTTAATCAATAATTAAATAATATATTATTATTGTACGCAGTTCATTCGAAGTGGAAGCGCATACCTCTAACCCGGGGTTCACTACAACACAAATGGAAACATTCACTAATGAAAATTTTCAACAGTGGTTTAAGAGAAGGGTCAAAGAAGAAAACGCTTTTGATCATTTTAGAGATGTCATTTTAGGCATGTACAAACTTATTAGTTCATTTCCAGGCTGCATCATTAATGGGTATAGATTTAAGGTTGATGACTTGAATTAACAGACATTAGTCAACTCTGGCGTTGTCATATTGGGAAGTTGTTACCAAGATTCTTAGTCCAATTACTATATAAGATTAGAGGAAGTTGTTGTGTTCAATTATCCTGGGGGTAAAAAGGTCATTACATTTAAGTGTCCCTAGTTTGATATTACAAAGGGTGTTAAAGTTGATCATAATAGAATATTCATAGTAGATATAAATTTGAAGTTACAGTCTGATGACATATTTGTGTTATCCAGCCAAGCAACTCAAGTGTCCTACGCCCCTAATGTCGTAAATTATAGAACCCCTTGGTATACAGTTGTCACAACGAAGACTCGGGTATTTGATGGTACTAATCTGTCTGGAATGGATGACCCGTTGCAAGAACAAGTTAGCAATCCCAACCACGTATTACTATATGATGATGATGTGGTGGTAGATGATGTCGTTGATGTACCCGATGTTGATGAAGTGGAGGAAGATGCGGTTGTCAGTCCGTATGTGGTCGTAGAAGATGATACAGAGGAAGAAATTAATATGAAAGAGGAAGAGACAGACTCAGAGGATGAAAATGATTTTGATTCTGATGGGTTTGACGACGTACTACTTCTTAACTAATTCGTGTTTTGTAAATATTTTACTACTAAAAATAATCATTAGAATAATTTAACTGAAATTTAATTAATGTCATCTATGTCTGTTATTTCAGTAGTAAACTATGCCTAGACATAACGGTGGAGGTGATTGTGGTGGTGGCCGTACAGGATCGGGTGGCGGCTCCTAGGACGGGTCATCTTCATCAGCTACTGAGTTAATTTTGTGTTGGCCCAATAACACTTATTTTCATAATTTTTTTTAAAAAAACGTCCATTTACTATTTTTTGACAATGTCATAACTATATTATACATACAGATGCTAGACGTCGGCATCAACGAGGGACTAACCTCGGTCGATTAGGTAAATCACACCTGCGATTCGACACAGTTCATGTTGATGTCGACTCTTTGGGTGTGAAGTTTCAACTACAATATATTATGTTCAATTAAAATGATATTATTATGTGATTAATAAATTAAAATAATCCATTTAAATTTTGTATTCTAGTATTATGGATCATGTAAGACCCCAAATTTTTTTAAATAAAAAGGAATTTCCTTTATTTATTATTTTGAAATAGTAAGGGTTGATTTGATTAATGTGGATAGTTAAGGGTTAAATTTGCAAATATTTCAAAATAAGCAAGTGGTTATAAAATATTCATTTTGTGGGAATATTCGTTTGGTCGTGGAATATTATTTGGGAATATTCGTTTGGTCGTGGAATATTCGATCTTGTCAGAATATTAAATTTACTACAGTGACCATATGTGGGCCCCATAACGAAAAGATTGGATGAGGAAAACGACAAAGTTTAAGGTGGTTATAAATAATTGGCGTAGTTGTTACAAGTTAAGACTGTTGAATACCCGGTGGTTAAAATACAAGAATACGCGTGGTCGCATACAAGAGCACATTACGGTAGACGCACAAGATTGTTGAATTATTGATCCTTACGTAAGATGGCACTACTCAATAATTTTCACAAGAGTTACCGCTCAATATTTTATTTTATTGATTCAATAATTGTCATATTGATATTTTATATTATTGTTGTTCAATAATTGTCACCGCACAAGATTTTCCATTATCGATCAATAATTCATATTATTTGAATAATATTATTAGATAACATTATTGGCAATGTCTAGAAAGTTACTCTAAGGAGAGGTTTGGTCACCTAATCGCGCCAAGAAGTGAGAGATCCTTATCGAAAGCCCCTCTTCCCGGAACTACTGTCATTATAATTGTGATTCGTAATATTATTTGTGAATAATTAATTATTGATTCATATGATAAAGAAATATTTATTTTATGTGGATATAAATGATGGATTTATTTATGTGGTTATAAATGAAGAAATTAATGTTGAGGTGTTTTATCAAGATTTTATCTGATTGGAGGTATTAAAATCAAATCGGGTTTTTGAGATATATCATGGAGTTATAATTTTAATCCACCGCTGGATTGTGGTAATTTTTGGGTATGTTATACATACATAAGTTGAGTATATGTCCACAAATTTTGAACCGTTAAAATGCACGAATGATTTGTTGTGAATTTTAAGAGGTGCTTGATTCTAAATTAGGTTTATAATTGATTTTGGTGGAAAATTTAGAATTGAGTGGGCCCCACTTGTGGTTGGTGAAAAAATGTGCTGAATTTTATTTCAAATGTGGGGTGGCAATAGTAGTAGGTAAAGCCATCGTGTGTAAAAGTCAAGTCTCGCTTTTTGGGCTAACATTTTCCTATAAATAGAGGGCTAAGTTAGAATTGAAAATCACACCGTAAAACAAAGTTTTCTCTTCTCTCTATATTATCGAGCGTATTTTGTGAGTATTTAGATACTTTGAGAGTTGTTAGATTCAAGATAAGTTTCATTCAAAGATCACTTCCGACCTTTCCTTCCAAGTAATCGATTCTTCGAGGTAAGGGATGTTATTTTTTCTCAAATGATATTATTTCTTCAATATCATTACGTCAAATATTGGTTGGAACTTTTTATCAAATTTGAACTTTTTCATGTCTTGGGTTACTATTCATGAGTTACTATTCACGAAGTTACTATTCATGAGTTACTATTCACGAAGTTACTATTCATTTAGTACTATTCATGAAGCGTGAAGATGTTTTTTTTGTGGAATTTCTATCTTTTGGTGTTGAGTTACTATTCACGATACTAAGACTATTCACGATACTGCAAGACTATTCACTATAATACGGACTATTATTCAATTAAAAAATGAAAATTTTTCTTTTCGTCTAAAATATCTATTCGGATACTAGCTTTGATCAGATCCATGTTTTGATCATTCTGAATTTTACACCACTATGATTATTTTTGAGGTATTTTTGGATGGATAAAACAAAGTACTAATCCTTAATCCTTAATCCTTGTCATTTTGTTTTCACCGATTCGTTTCTTTAAAAATATTTTTCATCATCCTCGCCTTAAATGATGATATTATTGAATATCTCGGCCCAGAGTGTAAAAAGATGAATGATTTTCAAGAATATCTTTGGCCTCAGAGTAAAAGATGAAGCAGTGTTTAATATGAATATAATCGATCGATGAATATCTTTGGCCTTTAGCCTTAAAGTGCAAAGATGAACAGTGTTGAGATGAACACGACCGATTGATGAATATCTTCGCCCAGTAAAGGCAAAAAGATGAATATTTGATTTGAGATGAATATTGATTGATGTTACAGGATAAAATATTGATGATGGATCGTTAAATTCATAGATTATAGTAGATTTCATTCTCTACGTAACTCTTCTATGAATTATTATTTCATCGCGAATATTGATCCAAACTTGTTGTCTATTGTATTCTATCGATTTTCCTCGCTGGAGACTAACGATAATTTGTTGTATATTATCTTAGTCATAACATTCTTTATCGGGCTAGTTGAGCTCACCCCCTTTCCTTGTTGTTCCATTTTTCTTCTCAGAGGCTAGAATGTAATGCTTAGTACTAGCTTCTGGGTATGGAATGAAGGTTCTAGAGAGAGTTGTTTAGTAGTCCTCACCATTATTGTAAAATAATGTATCAATAAATGTGATGAGGATTTATTTGAGTATAAATATTGTCTAGAAGATAATATTTGTATTTAAACTCACAGCTTTTATTGTTGTGATAATAAAGTTGTAGAAGTAGTTGTTTCGGTTGGATGGAATGTATTTTGGCATCGAGCTATAAGTAAAGAGGGCTGGATGGAATGATGGGGACCTATTTAGGGGGGGATTCGCCACGATTGGTATCGAGAGCGCGGTTGGGGATACGATCTGGTATCGAGCTTAGGGATATGATCTGGAATAGAACTAGAATAAAACTAGAGGAGACGAGTAAATCCTTCGCTAGTGTGTCCTACCTAAGCTTATTTGTTGGTTGGTCATATTATAGGGTATTATGTGATTTGTTAATTTATTTAATTAACCCTTGTTTTATGATAGTTTTTTTTTTTAGAACGGGTCACGAGAACGTTAACAATGGAGTGAATGAGATCGTGGAGACACCTCTAATCGCCAACCGTGATAATGTGATGTCAAAAGAAGAAGGAATTAGAGATATCCATGTGGTGAGTGAAGAATTGATAGTCAGAAATCTTAGATAATCGCAGGTAATAACCGAGAGTGAGGAAGAAGAGGAAGAAGAGGTACCAAGAGAGTTTATTAGAGGTATTTTATGATCAAAATATAGAATTGCAAAATCGATTCATGAGTTAGAAGAGCAAAGCAAAGAATTGCAAAATGTGGAGCAAAAGGATGCAACGATTCAAGCTTCAGGTTACCCGATACGTGATGCTTTGAATGTAAGCACTCTTCGCAAGAGTATAAGATGATAAAGTCGAATCGAAATGAAAGAAGAAATAATCGAACGAAAGTGAGAATGAGTGATGCATGGGTAAAAGCCGCGACGACGTTGATATTATGGAAAGAGATGTCCAATCTAAAAAGAGAAGATTTAACGATGACGGAAGACGTTTAGCAGCAGACATCAAAGACCATCAACAAATTCTAGGGAAGAGAACGATCGCCGCTAGATGCTACAGATGTGGAGAGGAGGGACATATAAGGTCAAACTGCTCAAAGCCTTCCAAGGTATGCTATAATTGTGGAAAAGAAGGACATATCGCTTCGAGATCAGACGATATCGAAAAACCCAGTCCAGCGTGAATGGTGACTCAAAAGGATGTCCTAGAAAAGTCAAAGTCAACGTTCTTGGAAGAGCGTTTGTCGTGACTTCATCAAAATGCGAAGAACCCGAACGGTTAGCACGGGTTAGTTAATTATAAATTCACAAGTTTATACCTTACTAGATACCCGGTTCTACCCATTCTTTATCTCTCTTGTCAAGGCCAACGCTTGAACTTGACTACGAGAAATTAGACTTTGACCTATTTATGGAGACTCCGTTAGAGAAACTTTCATTACATCCGTTGTTTAAAAATCTTGTTTGATTCAAGTTGGCACCATCACATTACCGTTAACCTTATTTCTATAAAGATATTTGCTTTTGTGATTTTAAGGTTAACTACTCATCATGCCAAATTGATTGCTTTTGTAAGGTTGTTAGTTTTCATATTCCTAAGCAAACCTCGTTATTCAATTCAAGCAATCAAACCATTGTAGTCAAACATTTTCATATCGCCATGAAGTCATTCGCTTATTACGGATGTCAAGTTTTCTTAGTCCATGTTATGGATTTGAATAAAGACACGCCGATTTGAATAATATTCTTGTTGTTATTGATTTTTCCCGACGTATTTCAAGAATTTATCGCTTACTCCCAAAGATCGATATTAAATTTTGTATCGACTTTGAACCCCAGACAAAACTCATTTCTAAAATCTCATATCGAATGGCTCCTATTGAACTTCGTGAGTTAAAATTCAACTATAGAATTTGTACACGAGCCTTTATCTTGTGACTTCCTTTGTGGAATTCACCAAGCCGACTCTCTAAGGGACGCCATATTCGCGCGCGATAGTAAATCGATAGGTGTCATTGTGACGTGCTATCCAAGGTTGGGATATGAGTCACGCTTGAGAACAACCTAAGTCAAGAATCTAAAATACGTAGCTTTCTAGGCTTAGTTGGTTATTATCGAGATTCATTCAAGGATATTCTCGAATCGCTATTCCATTAACGCAATTGACTCAGTAGAGATACAAAATTCGAATGGAGCAAGGAATGTGGGAAGAGCTTCAAGAACTCAAGAGGAGACTCATTTCAAAGACATGTTCACCATGCCATCCTCGAAAAGTTTAACGTGGTAATGACGTGTTGAGTAGAAGATCGATACAAGCACGAAAGTACGATATTGTCAAAGACTCATTTTCAGATAATATACAAATAATAGAGATGGAGATGAAAACCTAGGTACCCACGTGATGATATACGAGTACGTGATGATATACGAGTATAATCGAATTTTAATCGATAAAGTTAAAGTCGTTTCAAGCCACACACCGAGTCGGATGAATTTGAAGAAGGAGGTGCAAGAAGTTGTTATTTCAAAAGCGAGAATCGTGAGGTGAGGAAAGCTCAAACCTTCGATTTATTAATCCATTTGAAATTCTCGATCGAATAGGAACCGTGGGCCTATAGACTGCTTTTACCACCAAGTATGACGCGTGTTCATAACGCTTTTCACGATCGATGTTACGTAAATATGTGGACGACCAAACCACGCTATCGAAGTTAGAACCGGACGAGATAGCCAAGACTTAACGACGAGGAGGTACCGCCAAGATTTTGGAGGAAAGAAGGAGCATGTCCTACGCAAGAAAGGTCATACCACAAGTTAAAGTTTTGTGGAGGAATCATGCTATAGAGGAAATGACCGGAATTGAAACGAAATGAAAGCGTAGGTATCCTCATCTTTTCAAACACCAGTACGTATGACGCCAATTTCGAGGACTAAATTTCATAAGGAGGGAGGTCAGAAGACCTCAAATTTTTTTAAATAAAAGGAATTTCCTTTATTTATTATTTTGAAATAGTAAGGGTTGATTTGATTAATGTGGATAGTTAAGGGTTAAAATGCAAATATTTCAAAATAAGCAAGTGGTTATAAAATATTCATTTTTCTTGGGAATATTCGCTTGGTCGGAATATTCAGATCGCTTCGGGAATATTCGCATTTGGTCGTGGAATATTATTCGATCGTCGGGGAATATTGGGGCCCCAAGCCATGTAAAATGGGCCCCAAAGCGATTGGATGAGGAAAACGACAAAGTTTGGGTGGTTATAAATAACGCAGTAGTTGTTATCAAGTTAAGATCGTTGAATACCCTGGTGGTTAAAATACGAAGAATACGCGTGGTTGCAAAGAGTATACCAGATTGCAGATTGACAAAGATTGTTGAATTATTGATCCTTACGTAAGATGGCACTACTCAATAATTTTCACACAAGAGTTACCGCTCAATATTTTATTTTATTGATTCAATAATTGTCATATTGATATTTTATATTATTGTTGTTCAATAATTGTCACCGCACAAGATTTCCCATTATCGATCAATAATTCATATTATTTGAATAATATTATTAGATAACATTATTGGCAATGTCTAGAAAGTTCTCGCTAAGGAGAGGTTTGGTCACCTAATCGCGCGGCGCCAAGAAGGAGAGATCCTTATCGAAAGCCCCTCTTCCCGGGAACTACCGTCATTATAATTGTGATTTCGTAATATTATTTGTGAATAATTAATTATTGATTCATATGATAAAGAAATATTTATTTTATATATGGATATAAATGATGGATTTATTTATGTGGTTATAAATGAAGAAATTAATGTTGAGGTGTTTTATCAAGATTTTATCTGATCGAGGTATTAAAATCAAATCGTGGGTTTTTGAGATATATCAGTGGGGTTATAATTTTTAATCCCGACCGTTGGATTGTGGTAATTTTTGGATATGTTATACATACATAAGTTGAGTATATGTCCACAAATTTTGAACCGTTAAAATGCAACTAATGATTTGTTGTGAATTTTAAGAGGTGTCTGATTCTAAATTAGGTTTATAATTGATTTTGGTGGAAAATTCTAGAATTGAGGGCCCCACTTGTGGTTGGTGAAAAATGTGCTGAATTTTATTTCAAATGTGGTGGGTGGCAATAGTAGTAGTGTAAAGCCATCGTAGTAGGTGTCAAGTCTCGCTTTCTACGGCTAACATTTTCCTATAAATAGAGGGCTAAGTTAGAATTGAAAATCACACCGTAAACAAAGTTTTTCTCTTTCTCTCTATATTATCGAGCGTATTTTGTGAGTATTTAGATACTTTGAGAGTTCATTGCTCAAAGACAAGTTTCATTCAAAGATCACTTCCCACCTTTCCTTCCAAGTAATCGATTCTTCGAGGTAAGGGATGTTATTTTTTTTCAGAATGATATTATTTCTTCAATATCATTATGTCAAATATTCGTTGGAACTTTTTATCAAATTTGGAACTTTTTCATGTTGGGGTTACTTATTCATGAGTTACTATTCATGAGTTACTATTCATGAGTTACTATTCACGAAGTTACTATTCACGTAGTACTATTCATGAAGCGTGAAGATGTTTTTTTGTGGAATTTCTATCTTTGGTGTTTGAGTTACTATTCACGATATTATAAGACTATTCACGATACTGCAAGACTATTCATTTAATACTTCAAGACTATTCATCTAAAAATGAAAATTTTTCTTTTCGTCTAAAATATCTATTCGGATACTAGCTTTGATTGTATCCATGTTTTGATCATTCTGAATTTTACACCACTATGATTATTTTTGAGGTATTTTTGACGTGGATAAAAAAAGTAAGTAACCTAATCCTTAATCCTTGTCATTTTGTTTCACCGATTCGGATTTCTTTAAAAATATTTTCATCATCCTCGCCTTAAATGATGATATTATTGAATATCTTCGGCCTCAGTAAAAGATGAAGATGAATGATTTCAAGAATATCTTTAAAATGCTTTTCGAAGAATATCTTTAAAAGATGTAAAGATGAGTGTGTTTAAATGAATACGACCGATCGATGAATATCTTTGGCCTTTAGTGCAAAAAGATGAACAGTGTTGAGATGAATACGACCGATTGATGAATATCTTGGCCTCAGTAGTGCAAAAGATGAATATTTGATTTGAGATGAATATCGATTGATGTTACAGGATAAAATATTGATGATGGACCTGTTAAATTCATAGATTATAGTAGATTTCATTCTCTACGTAACTCTTCTATGAATTATTATTTTCACGCCGTAATATTGATCCGAAACTTGTTGTCTATTGTATTCTATCGATTTTTCCTCGTTGGAGACTAACGATAATTTGTTGTATATTATCTTAGTCATAACATTCTTTATCGGGCTAGTTGAGCTCACCCTTTCCTTGTTGTTCCATTTTTTTTCTCAGAGGGCGGAATGTATGAAAGTACTAGTAGCCTCACCTATTGTAAAATAATGGAATGAAGGTTCTAGAGAGAGTTGTTTAGTAGTCCTCACCATTATTGTAAAATAATGTATCAATAAATGTGATGAGGATTTATTTGAGTATAAATATTGTCTGTAAGATAATATTTGTATTTAAACTCACGCTTTTATATTTGTTGTAATAATAAAGTTGTAGGTTGGTATGTATTTATATTTAGTTTAGTTTAATATTAAACGCATATATAGTAAATTAAGGTGATATTAATTATTGTATGATTTAGGCCATGCAGAACAACTTGGGCCGACCACCTACTATGACGGAGTTTTGGGATAGAGTCCATACGCCGAAGGATTCGACTTCATCGTCGATGATGTCTCCCGCGGCATTAGCTATACGGGTAATACATTTACTATAATGATTATAATTTAGGATCATATTACGTAATTAATATGATGATAATGAGTTAACACACATGTACATATATTAAATTATAGAAGTAGTTTGAGAAGCTCCGGGACATGCGTATAGTTGAGTTGCAGGTCGCTAGGGGCGATCCCGAGACTTTAGATTCCACTATCCCTCCGCCTGAGATTAGTTTATCTCAGGATGAGGAGATAACTCTATGGGCCGGGTCTCAGGATCCTCCTAGTAGCACTACTGGTCGGTATCGAGTGTTAGGGTTGCCGAGGATACCAGCCTATACACTACCTGGAGGTATAATATTTTAGTATAAATTTATTGTTCATGAATAAAGTGATTAATTTTGATTATTATTGATATTATATTTATTTTTTTAGGCACTAACCAGCGTCTGCGTTCGAGAGCCCCCGTGGGAGCATCACATACGCACGGTTGCTTAGATGACACTATGTTCCAGAGGGTTATAGCGGCGGTGTCAGAGCGGTATGCTCTGAGATCCTTTATTAAAAGTCATCGAGGACACCTTGCCCGTGCTTGCTTCCACTAGCTTGCTCAGGACATCGCAGCTGGTGCCACCACCGAGAGTACGAGTATCCCTTCGGAGCAGTTCACCGTGATACGCGACGAGGTCGTCCGGATGGTGGTTACCTTACTCTTGGATGGTTTTGGGCCACTGTTGAGTCAGTCCTCGACTACTCAGGTTATACTATTCATTTTAAATTCCTGTATTCTACATGTTATTTAATTTTCATTTATTTGCATCTTTAATTGTATCATATGGACTACTGAGTTATATTTTTAATTGTATCAACAGGGTGCTCTTTTCGATCACGAGCGGAGGGACGACATCGACGACAATTTTCATACGCCGATGATCCTCCTCACACCGGGGGTAGTACTACTCGATAACTTAGTTTTATAGATGGTTTATATATATTTTATTAATCTTTACTTTAGTTTAGCTTAATGGGATGTCAATTTTATTAGTTTGGTATATTTTTGACGTATTGTAGTTTAAACCTTGTAATTACATGTCATTTTTGTATATCTTATGGAACATTAGACTATTTTCATTATTGTTGACCTTGGTAATTCATATTGGACATGTATGTGTACAAAAGTTAGTTATTACTCCCTCTGTCCCAGGATAAAAGTCCTGGTGGATTTTTCACGCATATTAAGAAGAGGAATAAAATGACAAAATTGTCCATAATAATGTCATTAAATATGGAGAGAGAATTAGAATAAGAAAAGTATGAGATATTTAATGCTACGGGCATAATAGGAAAATATGTGTAAAAGTTTGGTTATTAAAAGAAATAGGACATTTAATATAGGACAACCCAAAATAGTAATAAAGACTTTTATCCTGGGACGGAGGGAGTATTATATATATATATATATATATATATATATATATGTTGTTGGAAGGTTACTATTATGTTGCATGTGCTGTTGGGAAAATAAACAGGTTTACAGGTACAAATATATGGGTTAAAACCCTGGATGTTGCCAAAATAGAACAACCATAAAAAAACCTTATTCTCAACGGAATAAGGTATTCTAAACGAAATTTTGTTGGGACTAATCCTTTTCACATGTCAGCTGGCTATGCCACGTGGCAGATTAACATCGAGGATAATCTAACTTTGACTGAATATTCGGTCGGAGTTGTTCAGCCGGGGTTAGTTATCCCCGACTGAAATCTCGACATATTTAATCCCGATGTGGCTATATCCGACCGAATTCCCCACTGAATATTCTGTCAGGATTAGTATATCATCGACGGAATATCCTTAATCTTGACGAAATATTCCGTCAAAATTAGGATGTTTCCTTGTAGTGAAGGCTTGTTAGGAAATTCAGAAAATTATTCTGTCTGGGGAGATTTAAAGTATGCTATGAAAGCTAGGATTTGGCTCAAAAACATATTCATTCCAAGGAGGGATTATGAAGATACGGGTTTGCGAAGTAAGCTCTGTGATTAGTTTTGAAAGAAAACCATCCATGCAACAAAAACTACAGACCGGTGCCGCAACGGCGACACCTCAAGATAAAACAAAGCAGTGCTGCAGTGCTCGAGAATAGAATGTCCCTCGAATTTTAGGCGTATGCATGACATTGCACCAAGGCCAAACCAAGCGCCGCAAGACGCCGAATCAGGTCAAGATTACAAAAAATCTATTTTCAAACACAGAGAGAAGGGAAGTGTAGGGAACAATTAAACACGTAATGTTCAAATAATATATTGTGATAACAATTGATCAAATACCTTAAGTAAAGGTCCCTTGAATTTGTTTGATTTCTTTCTTTGATCAACGTTAGCCACCCAAGTGTTTAACCTCTAGAGGTGATCCACTAAGGAAGAACAGATATTCAAGAAGATGTGTGTTTGGTAAAACCCTAGTTTTTCTATCCCTATAGAAAATGTGTACTCTCCCAACTCTTGGAATTGTCATTCTCGTGTGTTGTGAAAACATCAACCCTCACCCATAATAAGACCCCTCTTATTTATAGATGTAGGCAACCCTCCTTAGCAATTAAGGAATTGGGTTTTATTTTAATTAATTAAACTCCTTTAATTAACTAGGTTCCAAATCTTATTAAGAATAATTAATTAAACTCTTTTATTTAATTAGCCTCCTAATCTTATTAGGAATATATGAGAGTACCTTTTATTAATTAATTCCCAAACTCATTTAGGAATTAAATAATAATAATAATAATAATAATAATAATAAGACTCCTCTTATTAATTTATATTTAATATTTTAAAATATTAAATAATAAATATTAAGCTATTTAATTTATTCTATCACCATAGATTAAATTAAATACACTTAACTTATTATTACGATTATGCCATTTACTTCTTAAATAAATATTCTTCCTTTTATGGTGTGACCCTTTAGGTTCTCCATATTAAACTAGGTTGTGAATAAATCAATTAGAACAATTCTAATCTTATTTAAATAAATAAATTAATCTATTAATTTATTTAAATAAATAACATTTATTCTATAATAAGGATAAACTTTCTTAGCGATCAACGACTTTTCGGATAATATAGATTTTAACATTAATCATAAAAGAACCTTTGAGTAAAAATATTTACCGTATAATTCATTCCTTCATCATACAATGTCCCAATTAAATATAAGACATGGAATTCTTGTCAAGTCTTATTTTATTTAATTATATGTATTTCGATTCTTAAATGCACAACTCAAATAATGCAAATTAGAAACTCCTTTCTAATTTCATTATACTTTAACCAAGGACTCTTGGGTTGTCATTTATCGAATCACATAGGACATTTCTCTTCTTTTTACTAGAAGTGGTAGATTCTTTATTGATCATTTCATTATCTCCATATATAACTTATTATACCCAAGCATACCCTTTGATATACCCTAAGTGTCTTAAGGAATATGTCAAAGTATAATTCATCATACACAAGATACTATGATGATCTCAAGTCTAAGGATCACTTGTACTACTATCACTACAAGAATTCCTATTGACAGCAAGTAAAACTCCATTAGGTATTCCTTAGCGAGCCACGTTCAGTGAACTTATTCTCCAATAAGCACCTACATACTTGCTTTAGTGTCTCCACACAAATGATCATGAGATCAATCATCCTCATCCAATGAGCAAGCAACGTATGTACCAATCTATCCGGATTCACTAATCCCCTTTTTAGTAATCCATTGATTGGGAACATTTTAGTTTTTAAGCTATCTAAGAATTTAGATCTCATTAGCATGATCTCATCATGATTCTAAAAGCATTTCTTAAAATTATGGGTTTATCACATATTATTAAAACAACACCATGTAGATAAATTAAAGCCTTTAGTAAATGAATAATTTTATTAATAAACGAATAAGATTGTTACAAAGTATATGCTTTATCATCAAACATGAATGGCTTGTGTGCATACTACTTTCTCATGGTATCTCATACCCTTATTCTCTAAGTGACAATCATCCTACTGTTGGTTAAGATTTAGTAAATGGATATGTAGTGTTGTTCTTGAGAGTCCACTATCTCCATAGTGACTTCTCCTCTTTCAATGATTCTCTTGTGACGCCCTCAAAAAGGTATACATCACCCATTAAAGTCGCCAAAATTCAATACGTAAATAAATAAAACCTATAATATAATTCGTAAAAAATCGACAACACATATACCGTGAGTTTGAATACAAATATTGTCTAATAGAGCGATATACAAACTCAAAAGGAATCCTCATTACAATTATTGATACCCTATTTTACAAAATAGTGAGGACTACTAAAACAACTATCACGAACCATCACTCCATACCCTATTAGTTCTCGCTATATTCTCTCCTCCCGAGAAGAAAAAATGGAACAAAAAGGAAAAGGGTGAGCTCAACTAGCCCAAATAAAGAATATTATGACTAAGATAATATACAACAATTTATAGAATGCATATTATGATTTGATGTTTTTAATGTATATGCTCATGATTATTTGTAAAGTCCTTCCAAGTAATATATACTGAGGACTTAGTGATAGATCAAATTTGTTAGGTTGATCTAAGATCTTAGCGTGTATCATTACGTAATAGAATGTATAGATAGAAAGATCAAAATTTATTAGGTTGATCTTGAGATGTAATAGATAGGCTTGAAGAAATCGTAGTGTATCATCGATCAACATTTGCGAAAGAAAGGCGAAACGTAGAGCTTCAAAGATCGTAGTGTGTGCACGCCTTGAAGGACTCTTCGGAAAAAATCGTAGAGTGGTCCAACGTTTTAGAGCCAACTCACGATCGTAGTGTCTTTGAAGGAAACATGGAGTTTACAAGTCGGCGATCGTAGTGTGCTCTCGGAAGCGTAGAGTCAACAACACGAGCAAGTAAAGATCGTAGTGTGAAAAGGTTTAAGAGAAATCGTAGTGCTCTCGGTGATGATAGCATCGGATCAAGCACCAAGAAGACAAGTCACTACGATCTGAATCGTAGAGTAGTATCATGATCCAAATCGTAGAGCATCATCATCTATGTGTCGAAAAGCGTCGAGCCTCATGATTTGTGTAAAGGTAGATTTCAACATATGAGGAATGGATTCTAGCGTTTGCGAGTACTCATCGGTCCCAAAGTATATGAAATATCCTTAGTATGCAACAAAAAAGCGTATTGAAGAAGCTAAGGAAAGTACCATGGTAAGAGGGACAAAACACCTTTTCGGTGTTAGGTGAGAAAGCGATCTCTGCGTGTCGGTGGGCGAATGCGATTCGGAAGATGTGCGAAATGTCTCCATCAAAGATCGAGAAAAGTCAAAATGCATTTAATGCCTCAGCGGATGGATCCAGCGGATAGTTTTCAAGATCACATATATATGCAGATCAGAGCGATGATGATGAGAGAGAACTAAGCAAGCATTGAACAAACAACGTGAACATCTCTCTCAAGCTCAACTCTACGATCGAGATATTGCAAAGCTTGCTCATTTACTCGGTTCTTTAGAACAAGTGCTTACACAACAAGTGAGTAGCAACCATCAAAACTCAACATTATCAACCAGTGAAGAAGAGTACCAAGTCTGCTTTGGACTTGAAGAGTTCTAAGTGAACTATAAGAAAGCCAAGTCTGCTTTGGACTTGAAGAGTTCAAGAGTGAACTAAGAAGTTCTAGGCTCTTTGGTGCAGAAGGAATCTATGTGATTGAGGAAGTTGTAAAAGACATCCTTAGTGGATATCCTACTCGTTTGAGTAGAAGAGTGGACTAGGAGCTTTAAGTGCTACGAACCACTTAAAAAGCATGTGTGTCTTTTACATTCATATCATATAGCTGCTATATCTGTTATAAGCGCCATATAAGCGCCTCACTCTCATTAACTCCATTGCTTGGTAAAGAAGATTAAAACAAACATTTATTCCGCTAAGTTTTAATCATTATCAAAGAAACAAGTTTAAAAGAAAAGATTTTTAAATATCTATTCAACCCCCCCCCTACTAGATAACTATTGTTACAACTAGGAACTAACAATTGGTATCAAAGCGGGGTTCTATTTTATGACTTACAAGCTTTAGTAGATCGATGGCTTTTCGTACCAAGCGAATCCGGGGCCGGGGGAGGCGCGTGAGCCACCGATGTGCAACAAGGATAAATTTGCTAAGCTGGAAAGTCGGGGATCTGCATACATGGACTCGATAGATGAAGATCTATTTGAGACCAGATTCAAAATGGGCCTATATTCCAACAAAGCTTGCACCAACCAATGGCGATCAAGCAGAATACAAATCAAAGTTAAAGAAGAATGGATGAACAACGAGAGAAGAAAGGCATCGACTTGATAAAAAAGGCTAAGAACATCTGTTCCAATCCTTAGAGGCGATCTGTTTGAAAATGTTGTAAACAACAAAAAAAAACTAAGGAAGTTTGGGAAGCACTACTTGATCATGCACGAAAGGCTGAAGAAGTTAGAGAGAACAAACAATCTCTTCTAACACGATGATATGAAATGTTTGCTCATATGCGAGGAGAAAGCGTAAGCGCCACTATGAAAGATTCAACGTTACGCTTTCGACTCTCTACGAGCATATGGAAAGGTCTATCTAACAAAGATCGACCATAAAGTTCATGAGAGCCCTACCAAGCAGGTGGGATGCCAAGACCCACTGCAATAAGAGAGTCAAAGAATCTTGGCGAGATATGATTCAACAACTATATGGAAATCTCGACATATCTGAACTGGAGTGACCCAACGCGCTGAAACCTTATCGGAAGGAAGAAGGAAGGATAAAGGGTGTTGCTCTGAAAGGCAAATGAAAGTGCATCAAAGGTCAACACTTGAGATTGACTCGATTGATGATGAAGCGAGCGATGATGACTTTGACTTCTTTATCTTTGGTAAAAAAGACTAAGAAGGTTCATGCGTCGAAGAAGAATCAAAAGCAAAAGAAGGTAAAACAATTCTGATGATCGAGAAGCAAATGAATGATCTATGCTACAAACTGCAAAAAAGCTGGCCACTTCATGCCAACTGCAACAAACCTATCAAAGAAGAACTAAAGAAGAAAACACATGTAAAAAGAAGGAATACAAAGGAAACAAGAGGCCTCGAGAAAAGAACAAAGGCTGGTATTTGGAGGATCGTGGAGTGATTCGAGATAATGACTCAAATCTCGACTCAGGAGATGAAGAAGAACCACAAATGGCCAATCTGTGCTTAATGGCCAAACATGCGAAAGGACAAAACAAAGCCTCAACATACATGATGTAAGTCTCGATGAGGTATTTGATTTCAACTCACTGATGTAGACATAAATGACTTAAGAAGCGCTTTGCATGGCATAACCCTTGATCTACATCAATACATGAAGTGGTTGAGTCTTGTCTAAAGATCATTCACTTCTTCAAGAGAGAAGAAGAAAGTTCAAGAAGAGCTTGAAACGACCCTTCTAAGTACTAATCTTCTTTCCAAGCTTGAGGTGAGAATGAGACTTTAAAAAGAGACAAACACACTCGATGCACAAAGAGAGTCTAATCTAACCTCTAAAATTGAGGATCTAGAGAAGACTATCTCTGCATGGAACAAATCCTCATCATCCATGGACTCTTTGCTGCTCTCTAGTCGGGAGAAGCACATTCGAAGAAACGAGGCTCTAGGCTTTGGGAATCCATCTCGAGCCTTGTGTGGAAAAGACAATGGAAACTAGCACTAGTAATGCCTCAAGTTTTGGTAGAGGCATTGCCTTTGTGAAATCCTCACGGTTGGAAGAACCAGTTCAACCTTGTTCTCTCATTTCTATTTATACTCTCAGAGAAGTAAAGGATCTCATCTTTGGTTTGGGCTTCATAAAAGAGAAAAGTAACCCAACCTCTACTCACTGACCTCGAAGAATCGTGAAAGTCAAGCAAGACCGACTCTACGAATCAGCTGGGAAGGTACAGTGAGAGGTAAGGCACACTCATCACTATTTATGAAACCTAAGGACACGTGGAAGAAAGAGAATCGGTTTAACGGAAGGTTAACTAAAGAACCACACAAGTCCAAATGGAAGATGAATCATCATACACACATTGGTATGCATCATAATAGATGTTTTATATCTGATAAATATGGTCATAAGGGGCTACAAAATGTTATTATAACTCCATGCATGTGAGACCCAAGATTAGCAGATTTGGGTCCCCAAAGGCACTAACAAAGAAGGACCCATGCAAATATGGGTACCAAAATGAAAGGTTCAAATATTTTTGACAGGAAAAGAGCTCCACGACCTCAACATGGTATACGGACGGTGGATGCTCGAAGGCATATGACAGAGAACAAAGCCCTACTATCTAACTACATAGAAAAGGAGGGTCCTCGGTCATCTTTGGAGACAACGGCTCGGGGGAAAGACAAGAGGATATGGCTCTGCTTTGGCAATGGTGCGATATCTTTCGACAAAGTAGCCTATGTGGAAGGTCTCAACCTGACCTTCTAAGCATCGATTGACTCTGCGTGACAAGGGGGTCATCAAGTGACATTCCTCAACAACCAATGTCAAGTCGAGAGATTTGAAGACATCTCTTTGTAAAGCTAGCAGGACAAGAGAAGGAAATGTCTACGGTGGATCTTGGTCGACTAAGCTCGAGATGAGACAATATGTTTTTACGGCAAAAGCATCTGAAGAAATGAAGGTGGCTATGGCATAGAAGCGGTTGTCTCACTTAAACTTCAAAAGCATGTCAAAGCGGCATCAAAAGATCTAGTGGTGGCCTACCCAAGTTCAACTTCGTGAAGGAAAGGCCATACTGATGCACATCGACTTGGAAAGCAAACGAAGCTCATTCAAAGCAAAAGCGCCAACTCTATTGACAAGCCCCTGCGGTTGCTTCACTTGGATCTCTTTGGGCCGATCAACAACTAGTCTTGGAGGAAAAAGATACTCTCTCTAGTTATGTATCGATGACTACACACGATTCACATGGGTATTCTTCCTAACTTCAAAGGATGAAACGAGAGCTCGAATTAATCAAGATGTTGATTTGGTGATGAGCGAGAGAAAAGGAGAAAATCAAGGCCATAAGGAGTGATCATGGAGAGAATTGATTTCTCGAGAAATGGATCGATTCTGCGCGAGAACAATGGGATCGATCATAACTTCGACTCCACGAACTCCTCGACAAAATGGAGTAGTTGAAAGAAAAAACAGAACCTTGATAGAATTTGGAAGAACTCTACTAGCGGCTGACCCATCTACTTTGAATACTTACAGGCGGAAGTTATCAACAACCTTTGCATGCTTACCTTGAGCAGATCATTCATACACTCTACGATCAAGAAGGCGCCCTACTGAACTGTGGAAAGGAAGAAAGCCAAGTGTCGACTACTTCCATGTCTTTGGTTGTGCATGCTACATTCTCAACAATGGAAGCGATGTCGACAAAATTCACCCCAAGTCGAGACGAAGGATCTTTCTTGGATATGCCACAGATGCAAAGGCTTACTGAGTGTTCAACAAGAAGACCTTTGAATGTTGAAGTCTCGATACACATCATCTTTGATGAAGCCCGACTTAGACAAAAGCGAGTGCCTCAAGACACTACGACCGATAGTGCAGACACTACGAATGAAGTCGTCGAGCTCAACACTACGATCGTAGTGCCAGATAGTGAAATCGTAGAGCATGAGAATGTGATCGTAGAGAGGTCCATGCAAGACAGCGAGCCTCCACTCCAAGAAGAAGAGATAGACCTTGAAGATTTAAGGCAGGAAGGCATCGGGGACGGATGTCCCAGCCGAGTAACAGATGGGCAAGAGATCACACTCGAGGATCTAATCATTGGAGATCAAGTGCTGGAGAGTCAAAACAAGAGCTGCTACTCGAGAATGAATGTTTTTATCTAAGCTTTCTATCACAAATAGAGCCAAAGAAGATAGAGGATGCTATGGAAGACTCGGTTGGATAGAAAGCAATGCGAGGAAGAACTCAACCAATTTGAGCGAAGCAAAGTATGGAGATTGGTACCAAGACGAAAAAAGAGTCATCTGTGATAGGAACTAAGTGGGTCTTGAAACAAAATGGATGAAGATGGGGTCATAACCGAGAAACAAAGGCAAGATTAGTGGCAAAGGGCTATTCTCAAGAAGAAGGTATCGACTACGATGAGACATTTTACTGTTGCGGACTAGAAGCCATCGAGAATCTTTCTTGCCTTTCTTTGCTCACATGAAGTTCAAAGTCTTTTCGGATGGATGTCAAGAGTGCATTTCTAAATGGAGAACTCAAGAAGAAGTCTATGTAGAACAACCTCCGGGTTTCATCAATCCATCTCTTTCCAATTATGTCTATAGATTAGATAAAGCCTTATATGGTCTTAAACAAGCACCTAGAGCATGGTATGAAAACACTAACTAACTTCTTAATGAAAATGGGTTCACTAGAGGTAGAGTAGATACACATTATTTCTTAGAAAGCATAAAGACAAAGTCTTACTAGTTCAAATATATGTTGATGATATTATTTTTGGTTCTCTTGATGAAAAGTTATGCAAGAGATTCTCTAAAGCTAATGAGAGCAAGTTTGAAATGAAGCGTGATGGGTGAAAGTGAACTTCTTCCTTGGATTGCAAGTAAAGCGGTGATGAAGGAATTTTCATAAACCAAGCCAAGTACATCAAAGACTTACTTGAAGAAGTATGGCATGGAATCGACCTCTCCATGAAAACACCAATTGCTCCTATGACCAAGCTTGACAAGGATGAGAAAGTAAAAAGTATTGATATCACTCAATCTGAGAGGTATGATAGGCTCTCTTTTATACCTAGCGCGATGAGACCGGACATAATGTTTGCAACATGCATATGTGCTAGATTTCAGGAGCTACCCTAAAGAGTCACATTTTATCTCTTTGTAAAGAGGATCTTTGGTATCAAAGGGTACACCTTACTTGGGGCTTTGGTACCCCAAGGAATCCTCATTTGAACTAATAGGATACCACGAGATCTTTGATTTTGCAGGATGCAAAATAGATAGAAAAAAGTACCGAGTGGCACTTGTCGATTGCTAGGAAGCAGACTTGTGTCTGGTTTTAAAAAAAGCAAAACTCAAGTGTCTACTTCAATTGCGGAAAATTTGAATATATTATTCTTTCTTTGGCATTTTTTCTTTCGAGATCTATGGATGAGAAATCGACTAGTGACTATGGGTTTGATTTCAAATCTATTCCCATTCTTTGTGATAACACTAGTGCCATAGCAATAACTCATAATCCTGTTATGCATTCTAGGACTAAGCATATAGAAATAAGGTATCACTTCATTAGGGATCATGTGCAAAATGGAACTATATCTTTACAATATATCCCTACTGAAAATCAACTTGCTGATGTTTTTACAAAACCACTAGATGAATCCAGATTTAATAAGTTAATAAGTGAGCTAGGTATGCTAAATCTACAACCATGAAATATATGCTCTAGATTGTACTAACCATAGCGAATCTGAAAATTTGAACTCAAAAATCGTAGACATGATCGAGGAAAGCTCACGATCGTAGAAATTTGAAAAAGAAAACTACCTCAGCGATCGTAGCAAAGACTTAACTATCGTAGTGCGAGACTCAGCGATGACAAAAGCCCATCCACAAAAGCAAAATGTATCCTGTGATGACAAGCTTCATATAACAAAGCAATCTCTCTAAGAGGTGCCTCGAGGAACAAACCTAACCCTTGAATCTCTCAAGAGGTTGGCCCTTCTGAAGTTACCTAAAAGAATGCTTTATCAAAAACTCATCAAGGATCAGGATTTCGATCATCGAGAGACGACTCAACGATCGTAGGACGGACTCAGCGATCGAAGGATGAGACTCGACGATCGTCGACGTCGGACTCAACGAATCTTGGACGAGACTCGGCGATCGTATCGAGACGGACTCGACGATCGGATCGACGACTCAGATCGATGATCGAGACGGACTCAATCAGCGAGACTACCTCTCAGCGATCGTAGTCTCCTAAGGACACCTCAGCTCTGAAAAGGCCAAAGGGCAAATCGGTACATTTCTACGCAGTCAAAATCGTAGAACCAAGCAAAAAGGCGACACTGTCCCACTAAGTGAAAAAAGAGAGGGAAGTTACAAGTACAAATTGAAATCGTGTTTTTTGAAATCTGAAGTTCAAAAGATTATCTCTCTCTCTCTCTCTCTCTCTCAAAGCAAAACCCTAATCGAAAGCGTGAAAGCTCGGTCGTATCTCACTTCCAACTCTGAGAATCAATGCATTTGCTTCAAATGTGGTTTCAGATTCTGAGACTACTGCTTTGTGAGTTCAAAGCTGCTCCACCAAAATTTCACAAGACCACAGCACTCTTGAAGAAAAGGCGGGTCTCGAAGAGGCGTTGAGCACGCAAATACACTCATCTATCCCAAGCTAGTGAAGGAGTTCTATAAGAATGGTGTGTTTGAACACAACACCATCACTACACGAGTAAAGGAGTAGAAATGAGACTAAAGGAAGAGGACTTCAATCGGCCTAGGTTTCAAGAATGAAGGGCACCCATTCTTAGACGACATAAACTTCAAGAGGGACTAAGGAAAATGCATCACAAGAAAAACCCCTCTGTGAAAAGGATACAAAAAGAAGGAGTTCCCACAAAGGTATGAAGTTCTTGGGTGATTATTATTGGAAAATGCATATGCTGTAAGAGCTCAGGTCATGACTCGGTGAATGAAGCTCAACTTAAGCTCATGATGGCCATGTTTTATGGTATACAACTCAACTATGGAGCTGTATTACTCGAGTGGATCGGCAAGTGGATCGTCAACTCGAAGAAATCAAAAAGCCCTCAAAAGATGCTTTTAGTAGTATGCACATCATGTTTGATGTTTGATGATCATGTTTGATGATAAAGCATATACTTTGTAACAATCTTATTCATTTATTAATAAAAGTATTAATTTATTAAAGGCTTTTAATTATCTACATGATCTTTGTTTTATAATATGTGATAAACCCATAGTTTTAAGCAATGCTTTTAGAATAATGATGATGATCATTCTAATGAGATCTAAATTCTTAGAAAGCTTAAAACTAAAATAGTTCCCAATCGTTGGATTACTAAATTGGGGATTAGTGAATCAGGATAGATTGGTACATCGTTGCTTGCTCATTGGATGAGGATGATTGATCTCATGATCATTTGTGTGGAACTAAAAAGCAAGTATGTAGGTGCTTATTAGAGAATAAGTTCCTTTGAGCGCGTGGCTAAGCTAAGGAATACCTAATGGAGTTTTATTTTGCTGTCGATAGGAATTCTGTAGTGATAGTAGTACAAGTAATCCTTGGACTTGAGAGATCATCATAGTATCTTGTGTATGATGAGTTATACTTTGACTTATTCCTTAAGACCCTTAGGGTATATCAAAGGTATGCTTGGGTATAATAAGTTATACATGGAGATAATGTATGATCGATAAAGAATCTACCACTAATAAAAAAAGAGAAATGTCTATGTGATTCGATAAATGACAACCCGGTAGTCCTTGGCAAAGAATGAAATTAGAAAGGAGTTTCTAATTTGCATTATTTGGAGTTGTGCATTTAAGGATCGAAAAATACATATAATTAAATAAAATAAGACTTGTGATAATTCCATATCTTATATTTAATTGGGACATTGTATGGTGGAAGGATTGAATTATGCGGTAACTATTTACGAAAAAGGTTCTTTTATGATTAATGTTGAAATCTATATTATCGGAAAGTCGTTGATCATTGGGAGGCTTATCCTATTGTAGAATAAATATTATTTATTTAAATAAATTAATTATTTAATTTATTTATTTAAATAAGATTAGAATTATTCTAATTGATTTATTCACAATAGGTTTAATATGGAGAACCTAAAAAAGGGTCACACCATAAAAGGAAGAATAATTATTTAAGAAGTTAATGGCATAATCGTAATAATATGTTAAGTATATTTAATTTAATCTATGGTGATAGAATAAATTAAATAGCTTAATATTATTATTTAATATTTTAGAAATATTAAATATAAATTAATAAGAGAGTCTTATTAATATTATTACAATTATTATTATTTTAATTTAAAAAAGAGTTTAGGAATTAATTTAATATAAGTACTCTCATTTATTCCTAATTGGATTAGGGAGGAAAATTAGTTAAAGGAGTTTAATTAATTATCCTAATAAGATTAGGGAGCTTAATTAATTAAAAGAATTTAATTAATTAAATAAAACCCAATTCTTAATTGTTAAGGTGGGTTGCCCACATCTATAAAAAGAGTCTTCTTATATATGGGTATGGGTTGTTGACTTTTAACACAACATCGTACATAATTCAATTTGTTGGAGAATACACGCCTTTTCTATAGAGATAGAAAACTAGGGTTTTAGTGAACCACCCTTCTTCTTGAATTTTCTTCTTCCTTGGTGGATCACCTCTAGAGGCCAAACATTTGGGTGGCTGCGTTGATCGAAGGAAGGAACCAAACCGGTGGATTTGAGTTGAGTTGAGCGAAAAGGATTTGGAGGTGAACTTGTACACGAGGAAGCTCGATCTTGAGGTATGATTTTATTCTTTATCTTTTCGTTTAATTAATAATTATGCATAAAGGGTGATCGGGTATATGGTTTGTAAAATTTTTAAACTACGATTTTACGTTTAGCTTTTTTTTTGCAATTTGATTGCGTTATGAATATTACAAACCTAACGGTGGCATCGAGCCAAACCTTTATACGAATTATTAATTGTTTTAATTTGATATGTATATTGATATGTGTTTAGAACAATTTAATTGGGCATAATTTTATTGTATAAAAAAAAAAAAAAAAAAAAAAAAAAAATTTTTTTTTAAAAAAAAAAAATTTTTTTTTTTAAAAAAAATTTTTTTTAAAAAAAAAAAAAATTTTTTTTTAAATAATCGTATATAATAAATATTATATATATATATATATATATATATATATAAATAAAAAAAAAAAAAAAAGCCATATTTTTTGAAATATATATATTATATATTATATAAAAAATATATATATTTATATATATATATATATATATATATATATATATATATATATATAATTATATATATATATATATATATATATATATATATATATATATATATATATATATATATATATATATATATATATATATATATATATATATATATATATATATATATATATATATATATATATATATATATATATATATATATATATATATATATATATAATATTATAATATATATTTTAATTTTAATTTTAATTTTATTTATTTTAAAATAAAAATTTTATTTTATTTTTAAAATAAAAGTTTATTTTAAAATTTAAAAAAAAAAATTTATTTTAATTTTAAAATTAAATTTCATTTAATTAATTAGAGTTGGAATTGGATTCCATGATAACTAATTGGAGTTGAAATTGGATATTTTTCCTTAAATAAAGGAGTTTATTTAGATATGAAATAAGATTTCATATTAAAAAAATAAAAGAGTTTATTTGTGAATAGGAAAAAAGAATCCTAATTTCCTTAAATAAAGAGTTTATTTAAATAGAAAAGATTTATTATTAATCAAAATAAAGATTTCATATTATAGGAAAAATAAAAGTTTTTATTTTTTGAATAGGAAAAGATAATAAAAATGTTTTTTATTTTAATAAAAATTTTTTTTTTAATGGAATTGGATTCCATAATTAATTAAAATAAAAGAGTTTATTTTTTTTTTTTTTTGGAATTGGATTCCATAATTAATTAAAATAAAAGGAGTTTATTTTGATTAAAGATTTTGATTAAAATAAAATAGTTTATTTTAAAAAATTGGATAAATTAAAATAAAATAGTTTTATTTTGATTTAAATTTGGATTAAAATAAAGGAGTTTATTTTGATTCAAAAATAGATTTTATCTTAACTAAATTTGCCCATTAAATGATATATATATATATATATATTAAATGTTTATTATTCATGAGATGAATGTTATTTATTGATGCATATGATGATGTGTATGATAATAAATGGGATTGATTATGGATTTATTGACGATGTGATTGGATTTTATTTTAGTTGGATGCATGAATGTATGGTTTTTTATTAAATGGGAATTCTGCGTACCTCGTCTTCTCTATTTTTTTCTTAATGTAAATTCTCTCTCCCTCTATGTACTTCCCCTTATTTTTGATCAAGGTTTCTATTTATTTTAAATAGTTTTGTAATAGGAATAGTTAGAATTAATTTTGAAAAATTGGAGATCGAAGAGAAAGCAAGGCGCTTGAAGACCCGTTTGTAATGGGCAGGGTTTAAATGTAATAGTTATATTTAAATATTATTTCTTGCACCCCTAGGGTTTGACCTTTTGGTTCACTTGGTGGCTCTAGTAGAACAAACTAGAAAAAAAGTCCATAATCAATCGGGGTAGAATATAGTATTCTATATATGCATGCTATATATATATATATATATATATATATATTATGCAAACATGCTGCGCATGTTTATTAATATAGCGTATTTTATATATATATATAAATGCAGCTAAACAAGATGAGACAAATTACAAAACCCTCAAATTTTTATATTAAGTCTAAGCGTTCAAAGATATTTGGAATATCGAGCGTAAGCTTCTAGCATGATAAAATTAATAGAGTATTAAATATTTAATATGAGTTTGTTTGTGTCACCACAAGGCAAGTATTAAGTATTTAAGATGTTAATTTATCACATTTGATGCTTATAAAGAAAATTGAACAATATTGTTTTGTTTGTGTCACCACAAGGATGATATTTTTCTTTTTTGAATATATGGAGTGCTAGGTCGGACTTAACTTGGATAATTTTGATTCGGATGTGCCACCACTTGATCAAAATAATCTAAGCAAAAAAGAAAAGGAGTTGCATAGTTGATGTAATTGACAAAAGTTGTCTACCTATTTATTTATATATAGTTTGTTGTGTCACCACAAGGCTATATACATTTGAAATGGGATCCTTATTCTCACTAGCAAATCTTTAATTAGATTTTTGCGAACTATATAAGTGAGGTAATATAGTTTGAAGAAAATAGTGGGAGATACCAATTTAAAACAAGACCTAATTTATTTTGGTAATTAATAAAAGAATGTATGTTAAAATGTTGTTAATTACAAATTCATTTACTGAAATTTTACAAATCTAAAATTACTACTATCCTGCGAAGCATATTAGATGCTAAATTAACGGGCCAAGAATTAAGCGGATTGGTTAAGGAATTTGAGAATAGTTCTCATATTTGAAAAGCTATCTTATGTCATATCGCCTATCCTGCAATAGTTGCGAGACAATGCCTACGAGGAAGAGATTGCTACTTTTAGAAAGTAAGAAAGAGATGATGATGATTGGCTCGATGCATCATGCTCTCGCATCCATGAGTAATGAGCTTGCGCTTGTCGGCATGAAACTATGGATGCTCTACTATATTCTGCACATCAAGTAGTTGATGGTGAGAAAGTGGGGGTGATAGATATCGGATATCTCTAAGGAGCTCTTAGATCTAGAATGGCCGATGACTATCTTATATGATGAGAAAAAAGTTCTTAACATAATCAATTTGATTGATCGATTAGGACAATTTGGTTTTGTCATGGATGGAGAGTTGAGCCAAGATTTGATCTTGCACTCACTCCGGACTCCTTTCACAATTGTTGTGAATTTTTCATATGAACAAGCTAGATATCGACCTCATTTGATTTGCTTAACATGTTGAAAAATGTTGAGTCACTTTCGACCAAGAAAGACCAGTCTCTTCTTGGGGGCCAAAGGATCTTACGAAAGAAGAGCGATTCAAAGAAGGTAAATAGAAAGGCATAAACAAAGGATAATAAGAACAAAAGCGATACGGATAGCAAAGGGTTTGCTTCCCTGCTGCAATAAGCTTTGGACCTTTGGAAAAAAGCTGCGAGAAGCATCTTGAGAGGCTAACAAAAGAAGCTTAGTGAAGTTTTGATTTACAAATCTGATTTTTGTTCATGATTTGAAATAAATTTTTTTCTTTAAAGTCGAGGTTCTACTTGGGTATTGGATCCGACTTTGGTTATCATAAATATAGATTTATGAAGGGACAAGCGAAGTAGAAAGCTAAACAAATATAAGTAATCTATATGTGGAAAATGAAGCAAAGGTTGCTTACATATTAGCTATAGAAACTTATAGTTTAGCAATACTACTAGGCAAATCTATTAAGTCGATAAGTTGTTATTGTATTCGGTTCTTGTTAAAATATTATTTCCATTTTATTGTGAATGATGAAATCTTTGGTATTATAATTAAGAACAATTGTTGTTCTATTTATAATAATAATGTTTTGTATAGAAATGGAATATTACTTAATAAATTTTGTATACTTGACTTACGTGAAAATAATTTTGCAAATTGAACAAATTAGTATAAGAAAAGGAGATGATCATTCAAAGAGTTGAATGTGTGTATTTCTTTGAAATACAAGTGTGAATTATTTGAAAGGTTCAAAAGAATTAAAAAGTGAAACAAATTGGCAAAGTATTAAGATTCTTTGATTAGATCGAGGAATAAATACTTGTCTGATAAGTTTCTAGATCATCTCAAATGGTTTTCATAATGGACACGCCATCTCTCGATACATAATAATTGATTGATGTATCTGAAAGGAAAAATCGTATACCTTGTTGGACGTAGTGCGGTCCATAATGATTTTGAGCATTTCGGTATCTCTACAGGGGATAATGTCTAGAAATGGTATGCATATATCTACGAAAAAGGTAACCTCAAAATCCATTTGAAGACTCCATAAAAGTTATGGACGGGGAGGATTCTAATCTTAAGTATGTTAAGATAAGGGTTGTCCAACTTATGTGAAAAGGTTTCAAAGGATAAGCTTGGGACAAGATTTGACAAAGTCTGATTTGTGGGACATCTAAAAAGTAAGTTTAGGGTATATATGTTCTATAATCCTACTTAGCAAAAAAGGTGTTTGTTGCGAAAAAACGCCGCCTAAGATAAAGGTGTTTATCATCATTTGAAGGGGCTAGTGGGAGGATAATAGATCTTGAAGAGTTCAAGAACCACAAAACCTTATAAAGTCGAATAAGAGGAAACTGTAGATAGACCTATTGTACCACTGCCCGAGATCGTAAATGCGGAATAGTCTAGAAGATACCTAGGAGGTATGGATTCATCATGATGATGATGATGATGAGGTACACATCATAGAAGATGATGATGATCGATGAGGAGTTGAGACACGAGAGAAATGGATTGAAGCAAGTCAAAATGGACATTCGTTTTGATGTGTCAAAAAGTTTGATTTTATCAAAAATAAGAATGAACCTAGTATGTACAAAAGGGTCGATGGGGGGCGTGACATTTCTAGTATTATATGTTGATATACTACGGATGAGGAATGACATACCAATGCTACAATCGAGTAAAGATAAAGTTGTCTAAACATTCCTCCATGAATGATTTGGGAAGAGTATCTTAATTGGGGATAAAATCTATATAGATAGATTTAAGAGGATGCTCGACTTAACCCGAGGCGTATATTCATTTGATGCTAAAAAGTCGTTTAGCATGGCAAACTCAAGAGATGTGTCTCATGTCGATGAGCTATGGGTGTATCTCTCTTAATAGTCCCCAGAGACTCGAAAAAGAGAGGTGCATGAGTGACGATCATGTATCTGATGAAATATACGAGACACGATGTTGATCGGTCGTATTATGGAGAAGTTCACTGTGAGTCGGTGAAAAACATCTTAAAGTTCTTACTTAGGCACTAAGGATGTGATCATATTCATGGTGGGTCTAAATTAAAACTAGAGGGCTTAAGGACTCAAGTTTTTCAGACGAGACCAAAGATGAGAAAAATCCACTTTAAGGTAAAAGCGTTACCTTGAGCGGTGGTGCGATGAATTGGAAAGGTTCCAAGCAACAAAAGAGTTCTTTGGTTTAGTGATAAAGACAAAGTATATAGCTATAAATGAAGGCTATGAGTTGATTGTTTGGATTAAAAGTTCATTCTGAGAACTAGGAATAGTTCTAAGTCTCATCTTGGATCTAAACATGTGTTGTGGCACTTTCATTTGATTTGATTATTAGAATCATTGAAAGATGGGAAATCACTATAGAGATAGTGGACTCTCATGAACAACATTACATATCCATTAACTAAAGCTTATCAATGGCGGGGGATAATCGTCACTTAGAGAAGAAGAGTATGAGATACCATGGCGATTGGCTTTAGTGCAAGTGGGAGATTGAAAGTAGTATGCACACAAACCCGATCATGTTTGATGATAAAGCATATACTTTGTAACAATCTTATTCATTTATTAATAAAAAGTATTAATTTATTAAAGGCTTTTAATTATCTACATGATCTTTGTTTTATAATATGTGATAAACCCGTAGTTTTAAGCAATGCTTTTAGAATAATGATGATGATCATTCTAATGAGATCTAAATTCTTAGAAAGCTTAAAACTAAAATAGTTCCCAATCGTTGGATTACTAAATTGGGGATTAGTGAATCAGGATAGATTAGTACATACGTCGTTGCTTGCTCATTGGATGAGGATGATTGATCTCTCATGATCATTTTTGTGGGAACACTAAAGCAAGTATGTAGGTGCTTATTAGAGAATAAGTTCCTTTGAGCAGCGTGGCTCGCTAAGGAATACCTAATGGAGTTTTATTTTGCTGTCGATAGGAATTCTGTAGTGATAGTAGTCAAGTAATCCTTGGACTTGAGATCATCATAGTATCTTGTGTATGATGAGTTATACTTTGACTTATTCCTTAAGACCCTTAGGGTATATCAAAGGTATGCTTGGGTATAATAAGTTGTACATGGAGATAATGTATGATCGATAAAGAATCTACCACTTCTAATAAAAAAGAGAAATGTCTATGTGATTCGATAAATGACAACCCGGTAGTCCTTGGCAATGGGCGAGAATGAAATTAGAAAGGAGTTTCTAATTTGCATTATTTGGAGTTGTGCATTTAAGGATCGAAATACATATAATTAAATAAAATAAGACTTGTGGTAATTCCATGTCTTATATTTAATTGGGACATTGTATGGTGGAAGGATTGAATTGTCACGGTAACTATTTACTCGAAAGGTTCTTTTATGATTAATGTTGAAATCTATATTATATACGGAAAGTCGTTGATCATTGGGAGGCTTATCCTATTGTAGAATAAATATTATTTATTTAAATAAATTAATTATTTAATTTATTTATTTAAATAAGATTAAATTATTCTAATTGATTTATTCTATTAGGTTTAATATGGAGAACCTAAAGGGTCACACCATAAAAGGAAGAATAATTATTTAAGAAGTTAATGGCATAATCGTAATAATATATTAAGTATATTTAATTTAATCTATGGTGATAGAATAAATTAAATAGCTTAATATTATTATTTAATATTTTAGAAATATTAAATATAAATTAATAAGAGAGTCTTATTAATATTATTATTATTATTATTATTTTAATTTCTAAAAGAGTTTAGGAATTAATTTAATATAAGTACTCTCATTTATTCTAATTGGATTAGGAGGAGGAAATTAATTAAAAGAGTTTAATTAATTATCCTAATAAGATTAGGGAGCTTAATTAATTAAAAATTTTTAATTAATAAAACCCAATTCTTAATTGTTAAAGGGGGTTGCCCACATCTATAAATAAGAGAGTCTTATTATGGGTATATGGGTTGTTTTTTTTCAACAACGTAATAATTTCAATTGTTGGAGAAGTACACCCTTTTCTATAGAGATAGAAAAACTAGGGTTTGAGCCAATACCCTTCTTCTTGAATTTTCTTCTTCCTTGGTGGATCACCTAGAGAGGCCAAACATTTGGGTGGCTAACGTTGATCAAAGGAAGGAACCAAACCGGTGGATTCAAGTTGAGCGAAAAGGATTTGGAGGTGAACTTGTACACGAGGAAGCTCGATCTTCAAAGGGTATGATTTTATTCTTTATCTTTTCGTTTAATTAATAATTATGCATAAAGGGTGATCGGGTATATGGTTTGTAAAAATTTTAAACTACGATTTTACGCGCTTAGCTTTTTTTTTTGCAATTTGATTGCGTTCATGAATATTACAAACCTAACAAGCTCAAATCGAACTCATGGGATCACATATTACGGAGCTTCAAAGAGTATCCACCATCTCGATTTCTGGCTCATGGATTCCTGTGGAAAGTCATCTTTGCCAAGAAGTCGCCATCGACCATTCTTCATCCAAGGATAAACTTGAGGTAATCGACTATCCCCGATCTCTTCAAAGTTAATCACCTACCATCATCTTCATTCACCAATTCAATGATTTTCCTCGATGGTTGGAAGTGATTCTTCACCCACTCAATAAATTTCAATTCAGAGAATCCCAAAATTCATGGTGAAGAACCAAATGAAGTCAACCTTACTTTGCTCCCATAAACCACTATCTCTACGATCCCTGACTCTAGCCCAGTCGTAGAGTCCCAAATAGATATCGTAGAGCCCTATAGTCCAAACACTGAACCTCAGGCCCCTCCATCTAATATACCATCCTCCTCATCAAATGACTACTTTAGTCTTGATCTTGCTCTTTACAACTTGCAAGATCAATCCCAGCAAACAACCCCTCCAACAAACAATCCTCAAACCAATGATACTCTCCCAAACCTTCCCACCAAGGATGACTTGAAGGAAGCAACCAAGAACATGGTCAAGAATATCGAAGACAGTCTGGAATCTCACTCTGATCTCATCCTTATCCGGCTGAATCAAATGATTACAGCGGCAAATAATTTTCCTGGCACTATGAACACTGAGCTTACAAAGAAGCTGAGGGAAATTATCCAAGAAATTTTTAAGAGTATGAAGGACAGAGATTAGATTCACTTCCAGATAAGCTGCCAAGCAAAGAGAGGTATTCTTGAAATGCAAAAACATCAAGACACTCAACATAAAGCTTATGCCGAGAATATCATCAACTTGAAAGCTTATCACGACTTCCGTAAATCTTATGTCAATCAAGAAAAATAGAATGACATGGTTCTAATGACCCTCCAAAACAAAGAAGCAAGATCGACAAAATAGATCAAGGAAAGTAGAGAAGACATTGCTCGGACCAAAGCCAACTGAACGAGCTTGTCCAAGGTGTTAATCGCCATCTCAGAGATATTCGAACCCTTGATCTTTGACATAAAGGGGAGAATAAAGGAAAGGAGTTAAGGGAAGACAGGAGATCAAGGCAAGAGGCGAGAGGAGGTCATGGAACTCAAGAAAGGGAAGAGGACAATATTAAGCTCAAGCATCACGAAGCCCTCCTGCAAGAAAATTCCACCATCAGACTCAACGATCCGATCAATGAGGAATTCTAATGGCTATACCATTAAGTCATGGGGAGTTAACTCCCACTCCACAAGATGTGTCTCTTTGATGCATAAGAATGCCAATTGGAGATCCTACATTCATGTATAGGCATGAGGAAAATCAAGACTAAGTCCAAGTGAGTGGAAGAGTTAGCTGAAAAACGAGGAAGCTTGCGAGAAGAGAAAAGTTGAGGAGTATACAAACCCCTCCACGAAAAAAAGTCAAAGAAATAGAGATAAGTTGAAACTATAATTTCCTATTGATGTAATGCTAAAATGTAATATCTCTTGTTCATCAATAAATTCATGCTTATTCTCTAGAAATTTGTTGCTAAGCCTTTGAAATACTAAGTCATATTTAAATTTCACGCAAATGCATCTAGTCACTAATAATCATGACAACAAATCTCCTTGGTTATGTCAACATCAAATAAGGGGAGATTGTTGGGAGAATGCATATTATGATTTGATGTTTTAATGTATATGCTCATTATTATTTGTAAAGTCCTTCAAGTAAGATATGTACAAGGACTTAGTGATAGATCAAATTTGTTAGGTTGATCTAAGATCTTAATGTATCATTTGTAATGGAATGTATAGATAGAAAGATCAAAGCTATTAGGTTGATCTTGAGATGTAATAGATAGGCTTCAAGAAATCGTAGTGTATCATCGATCAACATTGAAGAAGTCAAGGCGTAAAACGAGAGCTTAGAAGATCGTAGTGTGCCCGCCTTTGATGGGACTCTTCAAAATCGTAGAGTGGTCCCAACGTTTGCGAGCCAACTCCACGATCGTAGTGTCTTTGAAGTAAACATGGAGTTTACATGTGACGCCCCCAAAATAGGTATACACAACACCCATTTTGAGTCGCCAAATACATGGTACAAGAAACAAACTACAACTTCAATAATACAAATGTCGTGTGAAATACGACAATATATACTGTGAGTTTAAATATAATATTGTCTTTTAGACAATATCCACACGCAAATAAATCCCCATCATCATAATTATTGATACATTATTTTACAAAAATGGTGAGGACTACTAAACAACTCTCTCTAGAACCTTCATTCCATACCCCGACTAGTACTCGCTACATTCTCGCCTCCTGAGAAGAAAATGGAACAACAAGGAAAAAGGTGAGCTCAACTAGCCCAAGAAAAGAATGTTATGACTAAGATAATATACAACAAATTATCGTTAGTCTCCAACAGGGAAAAATCGATAGAATACTGATGAACAACAAGTTTCGGATCAATATTCGCAATGAAATAATAATTCATAGAAGAGTTACGTAGAGAATGAAATCTACTATAATCTATGAATTTAATGAGTCCATCATCAATATTTTATCCTGTAACATCAATCAATATTCATCTCAAATCAAATATTCATCTTTGCACTACGTGCCAAAGATATTCATCAATCGGTCATGTTCATCTCAACACTGCTCATCTTTGCACTAAAGGCCAAAGATATTCATCATCGATCATGTTCATTTAAACACCTGCTTTCATCTTTGCACTACAGCCAAAGATATTCTTGAGAAATCATTCATCTTTGCACTACGGTGCCAAAGATATTCAATAATATCATCATTTAAGACCGAGGATGATGAAAATATTTTTAAAAGAATGAATCCGGTGAAACAAAATGACAAGGATTAAGGATTAAGGATTCGTACTTTGTTTTATCCATGTCCAACAATACCTCAAAATAATCATAGTGGTGTAAAATTCAAGAATGATCAAAACATGGATACAATCAAAGCTAGTATCCAAAATAGATATTTTGGAATTAAAAGAAGAAATTTTATTTTTGATGAATAGTGCCAGATATCGTGAATAGTGTCAGATACGTGAATAGTCTGCCAGTATCGTGAATAGTAATTCGACACCAAAAGATAGAAATTCCACAAAAAACATTTTCACGCTTCATTAATAGTACTCGTGAATAAGTAACTCGTGAATAGTAACTCATGAATAGTAACTCGTGAATAGTAACTCATGAATAGTAACCCCGACATGAAAAAGTTCCAAATTTGATAAAAACTTCAGATCAACATTTCAAAGATAATGATATTGAAGAAATAATATCATTACTGAAAAAATAATATCCCTTACCTCAAAGAATCAAGATTTCGGAAGGAAAGGTCGGAAGTGATCTTGAATGAAACTTATCTTGAAACAAGAACTCTCAAAGTATCTAAATACTCACAAAATACGCTCAATAATATAGAGAAAGAGAGAAAACTTTGTTTCGGTGTGATTTTCAATTCTAACTTAGCCCTCTATTTATAGGAAAATGTTAGCCGTACCAAGCAGACTTGACCGCTTACCGATGGCTTTTACTCGCTACTATTGCCACCCACCACATTTGAAATAAAATTCAGCACATTTCTTCACCAACCACAAGTGGGGCCCACTCAATTCTAGAATTTTCCACCAAAATCAATTATAAACCTAATTTCCGAATCCGACACCTCTTAAAATTCACAACAAATCATTCGTGCATTTTTAACGGTTCAAAATTTGTGGACATATACTCAACTTATGTATGTATAACATACCCAAAAATTACCACAATCCAACGGTCGGATTAAAAATTATAACCCCATAATATATCTCAAAACCCCGATTTGATTTTTAACACCTCCAATCCGGATAAAATACCGATAAAACACCTCAACATTAATTCCTTCATTAATAACCACATAAATAAATCCATCATTTATATTCATATAAAATAAATATTTCCTTATCATATGAATCAATAATTAATTATTCACAAATAATATTACGAATCACATTTATGACAACCAAAGCGCTCCCCAGAAAGAGGGGCTTTCAATAAGGATCTCTCCTTCTTGGCGCCGCAATTAGGTGACCAAACCTCTCCTTAGATGTAACTTTCTAGACATTGCCAATAATGTTATCTAATAATATTATTCAAATAATATGAATTATTGATCGATAATGGGAAATATGTGTGCGGTGACAATTATTGAACAACAATAATATAAAATATCAACGCAGCAATTATTGAATCAATAAAATAAAATATTGAGCGAAGAACTCACCGTGAAAATTATTGAGTAGTGCCATCTCTTACGTAAGGATCAATAATTCAACAATCTGCGCAATACCGTGTGTATCCATCAACCAACCACGCCAGACATCGTATTTTAAACAACGGGTATTCCAACGATCTTAATTCAGAATAACTACTGCAAGTTATTTATAACCACCCAAACTTTGTCGTTTTCCTCATCCAATCGCTTTCGTTATGGGCCCACACATGCATTTACCGCTGTAGTCGTCTACGAATATTCCACAAAGATGAATATTCCACGACCAAACGAATATTCCCCGACAAAAATGAATATTTTATAACCACTTGCTTATTTTGAAATATTTGCGTATTTAACCCTTAACTATCCACATTAATCAAATCAACCCTTACTATTTCAAAATAATAAATAAAGGAAATTCCTTTTTATTTAAAAAAATTTGAGGTTACAACCTCCCTCCTTATGAAATTTCGTCCTCGAAATTGACGACGATACTGGTGTTTCGAAATGGTGAGGATACCTCGCTTTCATTTCCGCTTTCCAATTCCTGTGTCATTTCCTCTATAGCATGATTCCTCCACAAAACTTTAACTTGTGGTATGACCTTTCTGCAGCGTAGGACATGCTTCCTTCTATCCAAGATCTTGACAGTACCTCCTCATACGTTAAGTCTTCTGCTATCTCGTGGGGTTCTAACTCAATAACGTGGTTCGGGTCTTTCACATATTTAAATAAGGATATATGAAACACATTATGAACACGAGACATACTGGAGGTAACGCAAGTCTATAGGCTACATTTCCTACTCGGTCAAGAATTTGAAATGGACCAATAAATCGTGGATTGAGCTTTCCTCTCTTCCAAATCTTGTAACTCCCTTCCATGGAGCAACTCGTAATAATACATGATCCCTACATTAAATTCCACGTCCTTTCGATGAAGATCCGCATAACTCTTTTGTCGATCTTGAGCCGCTTTGTATACGTTGTCGAATCATTTGGATCTTTTCGGTGAGTCATACGCATTAACTTCGGGTCCCAACAATGTTGCTTCACCCACCTCATCCCAACATATTGGAGAACGACATTTTCGTCCATATAATGCTTGAATGGAACCATGCCTATATTTGTTTAATAACTATTGTTGTATGAGAATTCCACCAATGGTAAGTACTTATCCCAACTTCTTTTGAAATCTAGGACACAGAGTTTTAATATATCTTCAAGAGTTTGAATAGTCCTTTCGATTGTCCGTCTGGTTTGGGGATGGTATGTCCGAACTAAATCGCAAATCCGTGCGCTCCATAGCTTTTTGCAAGCTAACCCAAAATCTTGAAGTGAATCTTGGGTCACGATCCAAAACTATGGATGAGGCATGCCATGCAACCTCACAATCTCATTTACGTACATATATACTAGCAAGACGTTCAAGTGAATAAGTCTCCGTGATCGCAAGAAAAATGAGCAGACTTGGTTAATCTATCAACAATAACCCAAATAGCATTGATGCCTTGAGAAACCGTAGGAAGACCCGTGAATCGAAATCCATGGTAATGTGTTCCCACTTCCATTAGGAATCTCAAGTGGTTGCAACGGACCCTTAGGTACTAGATGCTCCACTTTACACGTTGGCAAGTTAAACACATCGAGATAAACTTTGCAATCTCTCTCTTCATATTATTCCACCAAAATGTATGTGAAGATCACGATACATTTTAGTACTTCCAGATGGATTGCAAATGGTGTATTGTGTGCCTCCATCATAATCTTGTACTTCAAATCGAGTCGTTAGGAACACAAAGTCAGAGTGGACTCAAGTATTCCTTCTTCATCAATTCTCGCCCTAATAGCTCCTTCTTGTACTTTCTTCTTCATTAAACGCGCATCGGTCGGCTTAACTTGGCTCGAAAGCAACCTTAACTTTTTCTATTAAAGTTGGCTCTATCTCCAGATATACTTGACATCATCGCACTCGTCCTCAAGATATGATCTTCTACTCAACGCTTCTACTCAACACACCATATTACCACGCTTTTCCAAGATGGTATGGTTAGAATATGTGCGAAATGAGTAGCCTCTTGAGCTCTTGGAAAATCTTCTCGCATTCCTTCGCTCCATAATGAATTTTGTATCTTTTCGAGTCATTTAAGTTAATGGAATAGCGATTCAAGAAAATCCTTTCAACGAATCTCCGATAATAACCAACTAAGCAGAAAGCTACGATTTCGATTATCGACTTAGGTTGCTCTCTCAATCGTGACTCATATCCCAATCTTGGATAAGACGTCACAATGACACCTATCGATTTACTATCGCATCTAATATGACGTCCCCTACAGAGAGTCCGCTTCGGTGAATTCCACAAAGGAAGTCACAAGATAAAGGCTCAGTACCAAATTCTATAGTTGAATTTTTAACTCCTCAAGTTCAATAGAGCCATTCGATATGAGATTTTAGAAATGAGTTTTGTACTGGGGTTCAAAGTCGATACAAAATTTAATATCGAGCTTTGGGAGTAAGCCAAGAAATTCTTCAGAAATAATACGGGAAAAATCAATAACAACAGAATATTATTCAAATCGACGTGTCTTTATTCAAATCCATAACATGGACTAAGAAAACTTTACATCCGTAATAAACGAATGACTTCATGGCTTGATATGAAAATGTTTGATTACAATGGTTTGATTGCTTGAATTGAATAACAAAGTTGCTTAGAATATGAAAACTAACAACCTTACAAAAGCAATCAATTTGGCATGATGAGTAGTTAACCTTAAAATCACATCAAAAGCAAATATCTCTATAGAAATAAGGTTAACTGTGTAATGTGATAGTGCCAACTGAATCAAACAAGATTTCTAAACAACAGATGTAATGAAAGTTTCTCCTAACGGATTCTCCATAAATAGGTCAAAGTCTAATTTCTCCGTAGTCAAGTTCAAACGTTGAAATAAGCAAGAGAGATAAAAGAATGGGTAGAACCAGCATATCTAGTAAGGTATAAACTTCGCAAGAATTTATAATTAACTAACTCGTGCTAACCGTTCGGGTTCCTCGCATTTTGACCGGTCCACGACAAACGCTCTTCCAAGAACCGTTGACTTTGACTTTTTACGGGACATCCTTTTGAGTCACCATTCACGCTGGATGGGTTTCGATATCGTATAATCTCGGCGATATGTCCTTCTTTTCCACAATTATAGCATACCTTGGAAGGCTTTGAACAGTTTGACCTTTATATGTCCCTCCTCTCCACATCTCAGTAGCATCTAACGCGGCGATCGTTCTCTTCCCCTAGAATTTGTTGATGGTGCCGATGTTCTTCTTGCAAACGTCTTCCGTCATCGTTAAATCTTCTCTTTTAGATTGGACATCTCTTTCCATAATATCAACGCGATCGCATGCGCCTTTTTACCCATGCATCACTCATTCTCACTGCTCGCTTATTTCTTCTTTCAAATTTCGATTCCAAATTTTTATCATCTTATACTCGCCAAAGAAGTGCTTCATTCAAGCATCACGTATCGGGTAACACAAGCTTGAATCGTTGCATCCTTTTGATCCACATTTGCTGCAATTCTTTAGCTTTGCTCTTCTAACTCATGAATACGATTTTGCAATTCTATATTTCGATCATAAAATACCTCTAATAAACTCTCTTGGTACCTCTTCTTCCTCTTCTTCCTCACTCTCATTGTTACCTCTGCGATTATCTAAAATGCAACTATCAATTCTTCACTCACCACATGGATATCTCTAATTCCTTCTTCTTTGACATCACATTATCCAGGTTGGCGATTAGAGGTGTCTCCACGATCTCATTCACTCCATTGTTAACGTTCTCGTGACCATTCTAAAAAAACTATCATAAAACAAGGGTTAATTAAATAAATTAACAAATCACATAATACCCCTATAATATGACTAATTCAACCAACAAATAAGCTTAGGTAGGACACACTAGCGAAGGATTTACTCGTCTCTCCCTCCTAGTTTTATTCCCGATCTCCGCACTGGAGATCATATCCTAAGCTCGATACCAATCTGTGACGCCCCAAAATAGGTATACACAACACCCATTTGAGTCGCCAAATACATGGTACAAGATACAAACTACAACTTCAATAATACAAATGTCGTGTGAAATACGACAATATATATCGTGAGTTTAAATATAATATTGTCTTCTAGACAATATCCACACGCAAATAAATCCCCATCATAATTATTGATACATTATTTTACAAAAATGGTGAGGACTACTAAACAACTCTCTCTAGAACCTTCATTCCATACCCTAACTAGTACTCGTTACATTCTCGCCTCCTGAGAAAAATGGAACAACAAGGAAAAGGGTGAGCTCAACTAGCCCAGTAAAGAATATTATGACTAAGATAATATACAACAAATTATCGTTAGTCTCCAACAGGAAAAACGATAGAATACAATAGAACAACAAGTTTGGATCAATATTCGTGATGAAATAATAATTCATAGAAGAGTTACGTGAGAATGAAATCTACTATAATCTATGAATTTAACGATCCATCATCAATATTTTATCCACAGTAACATCAATCAATATTCATCTCAAATCAAATATTCATCTTTGCACTACTGTGCCAAAGATATTCATCAATCGGTCATGTTCATCTCAACACTGTTCATCTTTGCACTAAAGGCCAAAGATATTCATCGATCGGTCATGTTCATTTAAACACTCGCTCATCTTTTGCACTAAGGTGAAAAGATATTCTTGAGGCCAAAATCATTCATCTTTGCACTAAAGGCCAAAGATATTCAATAATATCATCATTTAAGACCGAGGATGATGAAAATATTTTTAAAGAATGAATCCAATTGAAACAAAATGACAAGGATTAAGGATTAAGGATTCGTACTTTGTTTTTATCCATGTCCAACAATACCTCAAAAATAATCATAGTGGTGTAAAATTCAAGAATGATCAAAACATGGATACAATCAAAGCTAGTATCCAAAATAGATATTTTGACGAAAAGAAGAAATTTTATTTTTAGATGAATAGTCAGAGTATCGTGAATAGTCAAGTATCGTGAATAAGTCCGAGATATCGTGAATAGTAATTAGACACCAAAAGATAGAAATTCCACAAAAAACATTTTCACGCTTCATGAATAGTACTCGTGAATAGTAACTCGTGAATAGTAACTCATGAATAGTAACTCGTGAATAGTAACTCATGAATAGTAACCCCAAACATGAAAAAGTTCCAAATTTGATAAAAACTTCAGATCGACATTTCAAAGTATAATGATATTGAAGAAATAATATCATTACGAAAAAATAATATCCCTTACCTCAAAGAATCAAGATTTGGAAGGAAAGGCTCAAGTGATCTTGAATGAAACTTTATCTTGAGCAAAGAACTCTCAAAGTATCTAAATACTCACAAAATACACGCTCAATAATATAGAGAGAGAAAGAGAGAAAACTTTGTTTCGGTGTGATTTTCAATTCTAACTTAGCCCTCTATTTATAGGAAAATGTTAGCCCACCAAGCAGACTTGACTGCTACACGATGGCTTTTTTACTCGCTACTATTGCCACCCACCACATTTGAAATAAAATTCAGCACATTTCTTCACCAACCACAAGTGGGGCCCACTCAATTCTAGAATTTT
>CM035170.1:64543988-64745487 GCA_020205615.1 Panax quinquefolius | reverse complement strand
GAGTCTATCATTTATAGTCTTATTTTCTAATAATTCACTTTACAATAACATGTGTAAACTTTAAAAGTATTGCGCTTGATGCAAGTGTAAGATTAGATACTAGGAGTAAAATCATAGAGTTATTTCATTAGTATCCCATATAAAGTCGGTTCTCTCCGACGAATCATAGCTGAGTGAACTAAAAATGAACTGGCTATAGCGACGATTTTGTCAGTCGCTATAGCATAGAAAACCGACTTTCTATGTTATAGCGACAGAGAAAATCATCGTTATAACCAGTTTGTTTTAGGTTCGCTCCCTATAGTTCGCTGGAGAGACGGGCCACCCATATAAATTTATTGTTATATATATTAGAAAAACTAAATATTTTAATCGGGTTAAATCACTTTTTTTCCATTAAATTGAATCTCAATTTACATTTACATTATTGAACTAATTTTTTTTCCAATTAACTTATTGAACTATAATATTTTTACAATAATTGAAAAAAACATTTAAGACAGTTAAAAAGTTAACTGCATAAATATGTGACAACTAGGGCTGAGCATTCGCTTATAACCGAACCGAATAAGCTATTCGATTATAACCGAAAATCAAAATTCTACTATTTTTACTATCCGAACAACAACCCGAATTGTAAGATAATCGAATTTGTTATTCGATTATTTAGTTAATAATCGAAATTAATAGCTTCCATGACAACAATCAAGTGTTAACTGTCCACACTCAACAACAGAAGCAGCCAAGCCCAAGCAGGTCCAAAATTAAAAATTAACACGATTAAAATTAACAATACATAATTAACATGATTCAAATTTTCAGTACATAATTTGACAAAGTCTAAGCGGTGCAACAGTGTCGCATAAGCAAAACTGCAGAAGTAGTGAAACATTGCAACAGTAAGAGTCTTACCAACTACCAAGAGAACTTCTAGCTATCAAATTGACTAATACATGAGAAAAATTTAAAAACCCAAGAAATAAGAAAACCACAAATAAATGAATCCAAATTCATATAAAAAGAAGAAAGAAAGGGAAGAAGCCATCATCCTTAAATTTGATTAATGTCGGTCTGCTAACAACCCAAAATCACAACAGTGAACAAAACCCTCAAGTCATTCAACAATCTAGCGGAGGAGCGGAGGCGGCGACTTACGATTTAGGGACTAGGGCAGCGATAGAGAATGAGAGATGAGAGTGAGAGTGTTGGAATATGGAGCAGAATTAATGTAACACCCCCTTCCCAAAATAGAAAGAGAGGTTACTCAAAACATAACAACACTGATGAATTTAATAACAAGGCTCAAAGCCACAAAAGATTAGTCTTAATAACTGATAAATACCACAAGTCAACCATAATAATTCTCAAACTGTCTCAACCACAAGCTAAAATAATTATTATAATTCCAAGTGAACTAACGCATCAAGTCTAAACAGAATATTTCTAAATCATTGGAATGAATGGAACTCTCATCACACTTGCCCTTGATTCCCCGATTACTGCGGAAGAAAAAACAAAGATGAGCCAAATGCCCAAAGACGGATATAGAATACAAATAATGAACCAAATAACTAACTCAATTTAAATGAAATGAGATGAAATGAATCAAACGAAACGAACAAAACTAACACAACGAAATAATAGTTTGAATCAAATGGTCAGGTGTTATTTCATACCGAGCTCGAACAAAATAGAATATACCTTGCCACACAGTAAGTCAAATAATGCCACACAGCAAATCACATAATGCCACACACGATAAGTCACACACATTGACCGCTTGAATCCAATGCATGTAAAATCGGAAGGCGTGTTTGGCACAAACATCACCAATCCGCATAATGTAAGTAATGGTATCAAAACTAGGGTCGAACCCATACGCCTCCACAACAAAACACCAAATGGCCAACTCCCATCGGAGCACAAAGCGGAGACGCCAGTGGACCGATCACACCGCCACTTTTGAAGGTGTCACGCCTCGGTGCCAAGAGGACATGCCTGTGGTACCCCCACATGTGGTTATAGCTCAGGTATACCCTATGGTATTCTAACAAAATATAATGTCACAACACATGCGACAAAATATCAACACAAGGGGTTCTAACGTGTACATGTTAAATCGAACGAATCATCAACACACGTCTCTAAATAATAACATGTACATCACTATGAATATCAAAATAAAATTTAGACATGATGCCCTAGTCTAAAGAATACAAATATGAATTCTAATACAACGCCAAAATAAATTTATCACAATAAATTGACAAGGACAATTATGAGAGACAATACTAAATTTTGAAACGAATAACGAAACGAACAAATCAAAAACAAAAGAGTTTCGCTGAAAGAGTACGAAATCCGTACCTGGATTAAGCAATGTAATACCCAAAGTTTATACTCCAAATTTAACTCGTTTATACTCTCTCCGTTCAATCTAAATAATTTAATAAAATTTTATTACAATCCAATCATTAATAACATATTACAATTAAATTTATTATTAAAAAATTTATAAATTTAACGACAAAATGATTTAGTTTGAATTAATATACAAAATCTCAATACAATTTACTAGATTAACATTACGCTTAATTACCTACTAAAATATTATATATATACTAATATTCCTTATTCTAGCAGATTGGTAACATTCCAAGTTCATTTACTATGATTATTATTATTATTATTACTTTACACGTCTTTAACCTTGTAAGCTACCGATCTTTCATGTTAAAGATGAGGGGAATAATATATATATATATATATATATATATATATATATATAAATCTAAATTATTACCCGAATCAAGTATTCTAAAGCAATCTACAAATATATTTATAATGATTGATAGCTACTCCCAATAGTTCTCGATAACAAAATAGAAGCGGACTTACGTATATTCCTCTTCCTCCTCTTACGCCGACGTCGTAGTCCTTCGCTTTTTTTTAGCCTCACGCACAATCAATTTTAATCCAAAACAGAACTAATTAATATAGGGTTAGGTTTTAGATATTTATTTATTAATTACTCCCTTTTTTATATATTTACTAACTCTCCTAATTTTGATAGAATGTTAATTTAACCCACATATAAATTAAATCAAATAAATTTTATGGCCCAATTTATTAACTTAATTATTCATCATTTATTAATACATATTAGCCCAAAAAGTAAATGACTAGTTTGACCCAAATAAAAGACAAAGTCCAATAAATATGTTTTAAAACAAAGCAATATTTATTTATTTTTTTTTTTTTTTTTTATTACATCACATCACCCTTTAAAAGGATTCCGTCCCTAATCAAAAGAATAAACGCACCTAATTTTCAAAGAGATACGGATATTCCGCTCGAATAGACTCCTCCATCTCCCATGTAGCCTCCCGCTCCAATGATTCCTCCACGTAACCTTAATAAACTAATTGTCTTCCTCCTCATAATCCTATCTTGACGATCCAAAATCGCCTCACGACTTTGCTCCTCACATGTAAGATCCTCCGAATTTTATCGAATCGGATATTGCACCACATACAACGGATGATAATGATAACTCCTTAACACCGACACACGGGAACACATTATGCACGTGAGCTAGTCATGAGGCAAAGCTAACCGATACGCAACTTCACCAACCCTTTCTAAAATCTCAAATGGACCGATATAACGTGGACTAAGCTTCCTTTTAACCCAAATCGATTTATGCCCTTCCAAGGAGAAACTTTTAGAAACACGTGCTCACCAGGTTCAAATTCTAAAGTCCTCCTATGCTTATCAGCATAACACTTCTGCCGTGATCGAGCCGACTTCAATTTCTCTTTAGCCACCGCTACCTTCTCCGTAGTGATTTGGACCAACTCAGGCCCTTCTATGGCCCTTTCGCCAACCTCATCCCAACAAGTTGGTGCCCGACATTTCCTACCATACAATGCCTCAAATGGGGCCATTCCAATACTTGTATGCCAGCTGTTGTTGTAAGCAAACTCAACTAAGCTCAAATAGTCATCCCAATTACCTGACCACTCAAGTGCACAAGACCTCAACATGTCCTCCAACGTCTGAATAGTCCTTTCAGATTGCCCATCAGTTTGTGGATGGAAAGAAGTACTGAAGTTGAGCCGAGTACCCCAAGCTCGTTGAAATCCTTTCCAAAACCTTGAAGTGAACCGTGGGTCCCGATCTGAAACAATAGACACCGGAGTACCATGAAGTCTAACAATCTCTTGCTGAAAGATATGTGCCAATCTATCCACCGAGTAACCCTCATGGATAGCCAAAAAGTGTGCCGATTTGGTCAACCGGTCCACCACTACCCAAATGGCATCATTCTTCCTGAAAGTCTTCGGCAAACCAGTCACAAAATCCATCGTGATATCCTCCCACTTCCACACTGGAATGTCTAACTATTGCAACAAGCCACTAGCTCGTTGATGTTCTATCTTCACTTGCTGACAAGTGAGGCACTTCCCAACATACTCAGCCACATCTCGTTTCATCCCATTCCACCAAAAATTCCTCTTCAAATCCCTATACATCTTTATAGAACTTGGATGAATTGAAAATGGCGAACTATGAACCTCAACCAACACAACCCTCTCGAATGATTGGATCCGATGGTACACACACCGCTGCATTCACCCAACCAAATCACACCATGGTCATCAATACAAAACTTCTCGATCGCTTGCCTCATCTAGATTCTGCGCCATACTCCACAACTCCCCATCTTCCTTTTGAGCTTCTTTGACCATGAGATAAGAGAGGGCTCCACTCTCATACCCGCCAAATGCCCATCCCAGAACCTCGTACATACAACTCCAACTCGATCCGCCTCCATATCTAAAATAAGTCGAGGTTGTGTAATAAGGGTACTTGCTACACTCCTCGAACTCTTTCTACTAAGAGCATCCGCAACCACATTTGCCTTCCCCGGTGATACCAATCCTCGCATCATAATCTTTTAGAAGCTCCAACCAACGCCTCGCCTCATATTGAGCTCCTTCGAGTGAAAATGTATTTAAGACTTTTGTGATCGGTGAAGATATCACAAGTCTCTCCATACAAATAGTGCCTCCAAATCTTTAAGGCAAAAATCACCGCTGCCAACTCCAAATCATGTGTGGGGTAGTTCACCTCATAAGGTTTAAGCTGTCTAGAAGCATAAGCAATCACCTTACCGTGTTGCATCAAAACACACCCCAAGCCCTTCTTAGAAGCATCACTATAAATCTGGTACCCTCCTATCCCCGACGGCAATGCAAGTATAGGAGCTGTCACAAGTCGTTTCTTCAATTCCTCGAAACTCTTCTCCGCTCCTCATTCCACACAAACTTCGCGCCTTTTTCTCATCAATCGAGTCAATGATAAGGCGAGTAAGGAAAATCCTTCCACAAACCGCCTATAATACCTCGCCAAACCCAAGAAACTCCTAATCTCACACATCATAGTAGTAGGTCTTGGCCATTTAGTGATAGCCTCAACCTTCGCAGGATCCACCTTAATGCCTTCAGAAGAAACAACGTGGCCCAAAAATGCAACCTGCTCCAACCAAAATTCGCATTTAGAGAATTTAGCATACAATTTCTCTTTCTGCAAAATCCCCAACACTGTGCGAAGATGCTCCTCATGCTCTTCCTTAGACTTGGAGTAAACCAAAATATCATCAATAAAGACAATGACAAATTGGTCTAAGTACTCTCTGAACACCCGATTCATCAAATCCATAAACACCGCCGGAGCGTTAGTCACACCGACGTCTTAGGGATATCCTCATCCCTCACTCTCAACTGATGATAGCCCGACCTCAAGTCTATCTTTGAAAAATATTTCGCCCCCTGAAGTTGGTCAAACAAGTCATCAATCCTCGGCAATGGATACCGATTCCTGATGGTGATCTTGTTCAACTCTCGGTAGTCTATACACAGCCTCATGTACCCATCCTTCTTCTTCACAAACAAGACTGGAGCACCCCACGGTGAAACACTCGGGCGAATTACACCACGATCTAATAGTTCCTGCAACTGCTCCTTTAACTCCTGCAACTCCAATGGTGCCATCCGATACGGCGCCTTAGAAATAGGTTCCGCACCAGGAACAAGCTCAATAGCAAATTCCACTTCCCGCTGCGGTGGCAACCCCGACAACTCCTCGTGAAACACATCGGAAAAATCACGGACAATCTAACATCCTCAATACCGAGACTCACCCTTAGAGGTATCTTTCACAAACGCCAAATACCCATCACAACCCTTTGCCACCAACTTTCCAGCCTTCAAAGCTGAAATTAACTTCACCACTCTACTCGGCTGAGAACCCTGATACACGAATTCTGGAGACTTCACATCTCCAAATATAACCTTCTTCGCCTGACAATCAATAGTGGCTTGGTGTTTATCCAACCACTCCATCCCAAGAATGACATCAAAATCGTGCATACACATCGGAAGAAGATTAACGCTACGGATCTTATCCCCAAAACTTATCGGACACCCTCGATACAAATCGAAAATAACAATGAAGTCCCCATCGGGTAGCAATAGACATCACGAATCTAAAGATCGAGATGGCACGCCCAGTGCCTTAGAAAAAAAAGACCGAGCAACAACGGAATGAGTAGAACCCAGATCAAATAAAATAGAAGCCTCGCGATTACCAACTAAAAGAGTGCGAAACAATACCGTGCACTTGCGCGCTTTGATTATATGTCAAGGCAAATACTCGACCACCCTGACGTTGACCTCCATTGCCACCATTATCACCACCACCTCCACCATTTCCGTGTGGACCGGTACAATCCCTAGCAATATGACCCATCTGTCCACACAAAAAGCATGCACCAGTGAGTTTGTGGCACTGCCTTCCCGGATGATTTGCCCCACAAGTAGCACAGGGAGTTATCGGAATTAGATTCGGGTTACCCCCACCAGCTGGTCCTGGATAACGACCCTGATTTTGCCCCTGCGGACGATTCTGTCCCTGCTGACGATTTTGTCCATACCAAGGTATCTGAAGTCGACGATTTTGCCCTAACCGAGGCATTTCACGATAACCTCTGTTTTCGATTTTCGCCACGCCATCGCCTCGCCCGCCACCACGATTCTGCTTCAATGCCACCTTGACTTCTCCCATGCTTTGAATCAAGCTTGACCTGCTGGGTCATCTCTCATCCCTCTTTCGACTCCCCTCGGTTTAGAAGACCGGAAAGTCCTGTCGCTCCATCTCAATATTTTTGGCGCATTGGCCATCACGACACGTCCGAAACTTGTTGTTAATGAGATGTTGGCGATACCTATAATGAATCCGCCACTTGAACTTCTCCGCTGTTCATTGCAGGTCCTGCCGAGGTTCCCGCAAAATCTCGCCAACCTAGTAAACCTCGTCATGAAGTCCGTGATGGACTCATCATCTTCTTCTCGTCGAATGGACGGATAGTCTCTAACATAGGCCTCTTTATCGCTGAATTGAAAGTATCTGGCGATAGAAGACCTCACAAAACTCCGCCCAACTAAGTGTCTCAAAGATAGCCATCACCCTTTGTCGTTTTCAACGCTTTCCACCACCTCATGCATCCCTTCCAACATGTAAACCGCAAGCAATACTCTCTGATTATCCGAGCACCCCCAATACATCAAAAATCTTCTCTAGGTGAGCAATCCAATTCTCTCGCATCAATTGGAGTTGAGCTGAATCAAGGATCCCGTGGTTTCGCTTCGAACCTTTCCAACCACACGTACATTGGAACCCCTCGCTACTCTACGACCATCTGCATTCCTTCCTCAACGTTTGTCTGTGGGCCATCATTTCCGGGTTCTCCTGCTCGAGAATTTCGTGGTGGCAACCGCTTTGCGTTACATACCACAATGCGGTAACCAACCGAGGTAAGGCCCAGTTCATCGCTCGATTCACCAAGGTAGCCAATTGAGCATTAATCTGATCATTAGGTTGCTCATTGGACCGACCTTCACCTCTTCCCCTATTGTTACCTCGCCTCCCAAAGAACTCTAGTTGATCTTGAGCCATCTAAGAAAGAGATCACAAATATAAACAAGGAAGATTAGAGACAAATTTGAATATAATGGATATGATAGTTGAATGTAAAAATCAAATGAACAAAAAAACCTAACCCATAAGTCTACCCATAACTCATGTGTCAAACCTAAATAGGTTTTCTACAAGAAAGAACAACGCTCGATACTAACTCAGAATAACCCCTTCCCAAAATAGAAAGAGAGGTTACTCAAAACATAACAACACTGATGAATTTAATAACAAGGCTCAAAGCCACAAAAGATTAGTCTTAATAACTGATAAATACCACAAGTCAACCATAATAATTCTCAAACTGTCTCAACCACAAGCTAAAATAATTATTACAATTCCAAGTGAACTAACACATCAAGTCTAAACAGAATATTTCTAAATCATTGGAATGAATGGAACTCTCATCACACTTGCCCTTGATTCCCCTGATTACCTGCCGGAAGAAAACACAAGATGAGCCAAATGCCCAAAGACGGATATAGAATACAAATAATGAAACCAAATAACTAACTTTCAATTTAAATGAAATGAGATGAAATGAATCAAACGAAACGAACAAAACTAACACAACGAAATAATAGGCTGAATCAAATGGCTGGGTGTTATTTCATACCGAGCTCAGAACAAAATAGAATATACCTTGCCACACAGTAAGTCAAATAATGCCACACAGTAAATCACATAATGCCACACAGACAAGTCACACACATTGACCCATGAATCCAATGCATGTAAAATCGGAAGGCGTGTTTGGCACAAACATCACCAATCCGCATAATGTAATGTAATCGTAAACTAGGGTCGACCCATACGCCTCCCACAACAAAAACACCAAATGGCCAACTCCCATCGGAGCACAAAAAGAGAGACGCATGGATCGATCACACCGCCACGGAAGGTGTCATGCCTCGGTGCCAAGAGGACATGCCTGTGGTACCCCCACAGGTGGTTATAGCTCAGGTATACCCTATGGTATTCTAACAAAAATATAATGTCACAACACATGCGACAAAATATCAACACAAGGGGTTCTAACGTGTACATGTTAAATCGAACGAATCATCAACACACGTCTCTAAATAATAACATGTACATCACTATGAATATCAAAATAAAATTTAGACATGATGCCCTAGTCTAAAGAATACAAATATGAATTCTAATACAACGCCAAAATAAATTTATCACAATAAATTGACAAGGGACAATTATGAGAGACAATACTAAATTTCGAAACGAATAACGAAACGAACAAATCAAAAACAAAAGAGTTTCGCTGAAAGAGTACGGAATCCGTACCTGGATTAAGCAATGTAATACCCAAAGTTTATACTCCAAATTTAACTCGTTTATACTCTCTCCGTTCAATCTAAATAATTTAATAAAATTTTATTACAATCCAATCATTAATAACATATTACAATTAAATTTATTATTAAAAAAATTTATAAATTTAACGACAAAATGATTTAGTTTGAATTAATATACAAAATCTCAATACAATTTACTAGATTAACATTACAGTTAATTACCTACTAAAATATTATATATATATATATATATATATACTTATATTCCTTATTCTAGCAGATTGGTAACATTCCAAGTTCATTGCCTGATGATTATTATTATTATTATTACTTTACACGTTGCTAACCTTGTAAGCTACTAATCTTTCATGTTAGAAGATGAGGGCTATATATATATATATATATATATATATATATATATATATATATATATATAATCTAAATTATTACCCTAATCAAGTATTCTAAAGCAAAGATAAATATATTTATAATGATTGATAGCTACTCCCAATAGTTCGATAACAAAATAGAAGCGCACTTACGATATTCCTCTTCCTCCTCTTACGCCGACGTCGTAGTCCTTCCGCTTTTTTTCCGCCTCACGCACAATCAATTTTAATCCTAATGTAACTAATTAATATAGGTTAGGTTTTAGATATTTATTTATTAATTACTCCTTTTTTATATATTTACTAACTCTCCTAATTTTGATAGAATGTTAATTTAACCCACATATAAATTAAATCAAATAAATTTTATGGCCCAATTTATTAACTTAATTATTCATCATTTATTAATACATATTAGCCCAAAAGTAAATGACTAGTTTGACCCAAATAAAAGACAAAGTGCAATAAATATGTTTTAAAACAAAGCAATATTTATTTATTTTTTATTTTTTTTTTTGGTATTACAATTAACAAGACAAACATAACAGTAAATTGAAATAACTTATCTGGAAGCCGAGGCGTAGCAAAACTACTGTCCTCAAAAGTGATTTCGCCCTCACTGGTTATAAACATTCAGTACAGATGAGAGCTACATGGCGTTCACCCAACAGAATTCAATGGCGAAGCCTTCAATTACGTGTACTCGCAGACTGTGGACTTGTCTATGTGGATTGCCCAGAATATATAGAGGTAAAGATGATATATTGTATTATACCAACTCTGAAGAACATATTGGTATTTATAGAAGATAAAAAAAATATGAACAATGGGCAAACCCCCCCCCCCCCCCTACGCGGGCGTAATGCACACACACACACATAGATTTTTTGACCGAAAGTTCAAGATCGGCCTAGCCCAATTACTTAACCATCTTCATGTGTTCGAACTCATCTTTTTTTCTCAACCATGTTACTAAGCACACATATTAAAAAGTAAGGCAGTAAAATGAAAGAACAATTCGGAACGATTCGTGACTCACTTCGACTAAAAGTTCGATTTGAGCTCGACTTAAAAATATAAATGAGTCAAATATGAAAGAAATTTTAAAGTTCGATAAATTACTCAACCTTTTCAAATTATAAATTTCTATCGATACTCGGATCATATTCGTCGAAAAGTTCAAAACCGATCGGACTCGATTCTAATCGTGCTCGACTCGATTCGATAAATAAATGAGCCTCAATCAAACCTTATTTTTACTCGATAAATTTTGTGAACCAAATCGAAAGCAATTTCAATACTTTGGATCGACTCTGGGCCTGTTTACACCCTTATTAAAAAGTACTAATATACACAATGAATGTTTTCAAAATAGACAATGTAAGACTTTGTCAAAACTATAAATTTTGAAGTATAATCAACAGAGAGACAGAGAGTGAGAAATCTGAGATAAGAGATGTGAGGCTGAGGGTAATGGGTATTGACGGAAGTGGTTAGTATGAAGTTTATTTTGGAGTAAGTTGGTCAATTAACCAATAAAATATTGACAAGCAAACGAGGTTTTATGTGTGTTAATATTCTATTGGCCAATTGATTAATTTATCAAAAAAATAAGTTTATGCTAATCGGATTCGGTATTGACTAGTAAAATCGAGATGAGAGATGAGAGATGAGAGATGAGAGGTTTGAGATCTGATTGAGGGTATGACTATTTGTCTGTAGTCCTTTCTTTGATACAAAAGGAGAAAGCATATACAATAATGGATGGTCAGAATTATGTTGTGGTGCTTCAAGTCTTTAATTAGTCTACTGGTGGACGTTTTAGTTAGAAAGTGACACGTATGACTATTTGTCTATTTTTAACGTTTTATTTTTTTTAATTCGGTTAATCGAATAACAAAAAATTAAAAATCAAATTCGAATTCGAAAATTGAATATTAAATCGGATATAACCGAATTTTTAAAATTAACCGAATAATTGAAAAAATTCGGTTGAAAATATTCGATTCGGTTTAATTATTTGATTTTATCCATTTTTTGCTCAGTCCTAATGATAACTTATGTGGGTATTATTCAACAAATGTGGTGTATATAGTATTATCCATTAAAAACATAAATGCAAATATGATGTAATGCTCTGTTCCAAATTAAGTCATTCACAATACGACTCTTTATATTTGTTGGGTGTCATCACCCATGAGATAGAATCCAAGATAGAAAAGAATTGATTTTATTTGTGAGCAAGTAAGTGAGTTTATTTGATATTAATCCAATTAGAAATTGGGTTAATGGAAGTAATATTGGAATTGGAGATTTCATAAAATGAATCCAAGTTGAAAAAGGATTTACTTGTTAGATTGGTTGGTGACCAAGATAAGAAATGTGATCCCTAATTTGATTAGGAGAATAAATTATTTCTAATCCATAATAAGAATGGATTAGAAAGAGTACTATAAATAAGGCTATGAGGGAGTCTTATTTAATACATGATATGAGAGAAGCTTGGTAGTAAGAAGATATCAAAAAAATAAATTGAGAGAATTATTGTTTGTTGTTCGTGGGTATCCGTCATCATCTCCGTTCAATTGAAAGCTTAAAGACTTTATTGCTTGGGGTGTTTTTGGCGGTGAAGTTAATTAGGTTTCTCAACCTAATTAAAGGTAAATTTGTATTATCTAAATTTATTGTGTAACCTCAAATTTTAGGCCATAAAACTTGAGAGGATTATTGTAAGCCCATTATTAGTGATATAGTGGAGATTTGGAGTTTGACCCATGATTTTTACCTCTTAATTTTAGAGGATTTTTCACGTAAATTTGGTGTCTTGCTTGTGGATGGTTATTTGTTATTTTTGTTCTTATAATTGATTTTATTGATTTCATATTTAATTTCACAAAGACGAAAAAATAATTCTTGAAATATAAATTATTTTCGGCGTACTTTTCCCAACAGCTGGTGCGGTGAACGTGGAAATAAACACTCTAGATTCAACCACATATAGTGTAAATAAAAGTAAGGGGCCATGGAAAGTAAATAAATGAACTCAACTAATTAGTGCATATTAATCATGAGTTCAGGAAGTATATTGATGTGATCCCACTAGAGAGAATGTGGCTTAAGCTCTAATAAATCAAAAACACATTTAACAGTCTCTCTCCTTTATTATGAGGTAAAAGACATTATATGTAGAATATGCTGAAGTATTTTCAATGGAACTGAAACAACCCACTTAATTATCTTATCTATTTATATTATAAAGTGATTTTGTGTCACAATTTTTTTTCTTATTTACTTTGCCCTACAATTTTAAATATATAACTATTTTATCTTTTTTAATATTAATTTTTATATCTTTTTATTTATTCTTCCAAATTTTATAAAATTCTTATTTTATCTTACATAATTTATACACATAACACGTGTCTACATGACTAGTATTCATAATACCCTAATACAAGTCAAAGTTTCCACGTACATACTAAGCCACTCATGGCAAAATAGTAAAAAAAATTACTCATAAAACTTTAAAGTGCATGAGATCTTGAGATTCATTTTTTCCAAATGCAAGAATGTAAAATTTCAGTCGAATATATATAAAAAAAAAAAAAAAAAGTTTCCACATACTAACTTCTATTGGGTTAATGGACATAGTTCTTTATTATTACTTATTGTTATGTTAGTTTCCCAACTTAAAAGTATTCCCACTAATGTGTGACGTGTAAAGATAAGTTTATTCACTTCTTCACAATTAAATGTTCTCTTTCCTCCACGGCTCCACTTCAACACCATACCTAACCACAGTGTCATCAGCTTATTAGTCATCTTGACTTATTCATTGTGTCATATATAAAATAAAGGAAAATAATAGGGATATTTACTTATTTTTTTCTTTTTTATCTCAAATGTGTTTTAAATAATACAGTATTAAATAAAATAAATGTTACCTCGTGACATAACCAATCACAATAAATATAAAAGTCAATTGACATATTATTTAAGACACTATTTAAGATAAATTTTTTTAAACCCCTAAGATTGTCTTCAAATAAATTAAGACTATTGATATTGTCAGAACAAAATTATTATTGTTAAAGTAACAAGTATTACTAGAACAACTATAAAAATATAACTAAATACATATTTATTCTAACAACATTATTTTTACTCTGACATAACCACCCAAATTACGCTTTTATGTACCTGTCGATGTCGGAATTTTTATTTGTCATTTTTCTGTTCTTGTCTTTTGGTGTTCTCATGTTAGGTGAAATTTGTTTGAAAAAATAAGTTGTGAAAAGGTCCGACATTTATATGTCGACGATTTGACTATAAGAGTCGCCAATTCGTTTTTTAAATGGTTGTACCAACACTGTAATACCCGGAAAAAAATAAAATAAAATATAATAATAAATATTGTATAATAAAAATTATTTTGTTTAAAATATTCTAATTGAACTTTGTCTTTTATTTGGGTCAAACTAGTCAGTTATTTTGGGCTAATAAGTTAGTAAGTGTTGAATAAATTAATTTGATAAAATTGGGCCTCAAAATTTATTTGGGTTTTATTTATGTGGGTAATATTAAATTCTATATAATTAGGAGAATTAATAAATAAAAACCTAACCTACTTCATATTACACCCGATGCAAAAAGAAAAGAAAGGAGAAACAGAGGCGGCACTAGCTAGAGAGAAGGAAACTGTTTGATTTGCTATTCATGTAAGTCTCTTGTATCAAGTAGCCATGTTAATATGTATTTAATTAATTAATAGTATTACATGATTGATTTAGTACATACACAGTATCTATATATACGAATTGATTGTCAGATTCAAAAGATGGGTTAAAAATAAAAGTAATATCATTAATAATACAACATTAGACTTAGGAACAAAGTGTTGTCAATTATTATTTTAATTGTTATGGTTCTTATGTTAATGGTACGAAAATCGCAAAAAAAAAAAATAATAATTATATTATGAATAATAGTCTCTTCGTTATATATAAAATCATATACATATATATATATATATATATATATATATATATATATATTAAGAATTGAAAAGTTATATATATATATATATATATATATAAAAGAATTGAACCAATGATAAAAAAATATATATATAAAATGAATTAGAATCTATATATATATATATATATATATATATAATGTTGTATGTTTAATATATATATATATATATATATATATATATATATATTACTACAGTGCATCATATTACTAGTGTGGGTGAATTGTTAGTTTAAGAGACTTTTAAAAAATGTGTATAATAATAATAATAATAATAATAATAATAATAATAATAATAATAATACGAGCTTTAGGAAAAGTAAATTTATAATTAGTAATTTAACGCATAGTTTATTAATTTATTTTGTTAATTTGTGTAATTAGTTGGAGCGGAGGGAATTTAAGGTTATATTTTGGAATATAATCTTTGGGTATTACATTGCTTAATCCAGTTACGGATTCCGTACTCTTTCAGCGATATTCTTGTTAAATTTGATTTGTTCATTTTGTCGCTTGTTCGAATTTCGTTATTATTTCACATAATTGTTTCCTGTGAAATAAATATATTAGTTTCATTTTGGAGTTAATATATATGACTCGTGTTTGTATTCTTTGAATTAGGTTATCATGTTTAGTACTATTTATTTTTGATAATTGTAGAGCGGTACATGTTGTTACCTTCTTTTTGAGACCTTGTGACTATAATTTGATTTGGTTCAACATGTACATTTAGAACCTTTTTGTTGGTATTATGTCGCATGTGTTGTGACATGATATTTTGTTAGAATATATCATAGGGTATACTTGAGCTATAACCACCTGTGGGGTACCACAGGCATATCGTCTTGGCACGAGAGGCATGACACTTTTCGTGGCAGTGTGATTAGTCCACGGCGTCTCCGTTTTGGGCTCCGGAGGAAGTGGGCCATTTGGTGTTTTATTGTTGGAGGCGTATGGGTTAACCCTAGTTTTCTGTTCTACGGATTGGTGATGGTGTGCCAAACACACCTATCCGATTTGCATACATTTGGATTCGGGGTCCAATGTGTGATTTGCCTGTGTGGCATTATTTTGGTTGCCTGTGTGGCATCATTTTGACTTGCCTGTGTGGCATTGTTTTGACTTGCCTGTGTGGCCTCATTAATGGACATCACTATTAATATTTTGAAGTTATTAGTGCTCTCTTTACTTATTTTGAGGTTTGTTGTGCTTTGCACGTGACTTCCCTTTCCTTTTCGGGAAGGTGGTGTTACAGAGATGGTATCAAAGTCTAGGTTCTTTCTTGTAGAAAACCTATTTAGGTTTGACCTGTGAGTTGTGGGTAAATCACTGGGTAGATGTAGGAGTTTGATTTGATTTTGTTCTCTGTTTGGTTGGTCTTATTTTGACCAAGCGTTTTTAGCTCTTTAAGTTGTAGTTGATTTGAGAAAGGCGAGTTAATTTGTTAAGATTATTATTGTAATATGCGTCGAACAATAATATTAGTTTAGGATTGTGATTTGATCATTAAGGAGAATAATGTCATATTTTGCTTAGTTAAAAAATAATTATTATACAATTATGATATGAACATTTGTATTAGTAAGTTTTGATATTGGAGAATTATTTGTTAAGAGTTATTTCAGGTAATTACAAATTATTATGATTTTAGAATTGAGGATTTTATTTGGGTTAGATTCTGATTTTTGTTAAGTTGTGAATAAATTGAGGTATGTGAATCGATGGGATAATATGATATAGTGAAAGCTATTAAATACAAAGGATCTCTTGTAATTTCGAGGAGTTGTAGAGGTTCGAGGTAATAAGATTAATCTTTTGGAGTAAATCAACTTTCCGGTTACTCTAGACTTTTCGGCTATTCTAGTAAGATATTAAAATTATTTGATATGAAATTTCTTTGTGATAGTAAGATGAGATTTTGAAAATTTGAAATTTGTTGAGTTAAGGTTTGCACTAAGAGAATGATTGATTTATTGAATGATTAGATATATAATAAGTGATGAATCCAATATATCTTAAGAGATTTTGAAAGCTATAGTTTGCTTATTCAGATAGTAGGATTTATGATTTGGAGTTTGGTATGGTGATGGAGAGATCTTTGTAGTAGTATATTTTTGGTGTAATAAATAATTTGAGAACTATTTTGATTTGTGGTTATGATATTTTGAAACTCTTAAGGACTTAGGAGAGTTGGTGATAAAGAGATATTAGTAGTATATTCTTTGGGGTAATATTATTTGATGAATAGTTCAAATTGAGGATGAGATATTTTGAAGCTCTTGAGGACTTGGGGAGAGTTGGTAATATAGTTTGCATAGTTTTTCTGTTTATCTGATGTCTTTAGAGTTTTGTATGAATTTATGTAAAATAAAACAAAAATAATTTGTTAGATCTTTGTCATATGTGGAATATAAACGTTTTATGAATTAAAGATAATTTTAAATATTTTGGGTATTCGAATCGTATTTAGATGAAAAAAATTGTTGTGATTTCAAATTATGTCCCGAAGAGTACATTTACAAGAATTAAACTCAAAGATATTAGCGACGGCCCGCACCAACGGTGGATCATGTGATCTAATTTGATGCAACGAGAAGAACCTTACCAAGGCTTGAGACGATAGCTGACGAATCTTGTATAAATACATTGATAATTACGTGGACCAAAGACTTATCCGCGTTGATCGTTACAAATGGCGGTGCTACGTCGTAACTAAATTTTTTTTTTGTAGTTTATTTGAATTTCGAGGACGAAATTATTTTTAAGGGGTGAAAAATGTATTAACCCATATTTTTTTTAAAATTTAAATATTAATTAATTTTATTGTATACAATTATATTTAAATTGGAAAAGGTAAATGATTTTTGTTTCCCTCTTTTCTTCCTTGTTTTGTTTGGAAAATTAAATTCTTTTAGTAGATAATTAATAACTGATTAAATTAAAATTGAGGAAGATAATTCCTTTTGTTAAGTCTTGTGCTAAAATCATTCTGAGCGGGAAGCTACTTGGGAGATAGAGGAGTGTATTCGAGCGGAGTATCCGCATCTTTTTGATAATTAAGTACGTTCTATTCTTTTGATTCCGAGGACAGAATTTTTTTTAAGGGGTAGGTGATGTAATACCCGGAAAAAATAAAAATAAAATATAATAATAAATATTGTATAATAAAAATTATTTTGTTTAAAATATTCTAATTGAACTTTGTCTTTTATTTGGGTCAAACTAGTCAATTATTTTGGGCTAATAAGTTAGTAAGTATTGAATAAATTAATTTGATAAAATTGGGCCTTAAAATTTATTTGGGATTTATTTATGTGGGTAATATTAAATTCTATATAATTAGGAGAATTAATAAATAAAAACCTAACCTACTTCATATTACACCCTGATGCAAAAAAAAAGAAAGGAGAAAGCAGACGACACTAGCAGAGAGAGAAAAGAAAGCTGTTTGATTTTTTATTCATGTAAGTCTCTTGTATCAAGTAGCCATGTTAATATGTATTTAATTAATTAATAGTATTATATGATTGATTTAGTACATGCACAGTATCTATATATACTGAATTGATTATCGATTCAAAAGATGGGTTAAAAATAAAAGTAATATCATTAATAATACAACATTAGACTTACTTAGGAACAAAGTGTTGTCAATTATTATTTTAATTGTTCGGTTCTTATGTTAATGGTACTATAAAAAAAAAAAATAATAATAATAATAATAATAATAATAATAATAATTATTATTATTATTATTATTATTATTATGAATAATAGTCTCTTGTTATATATAAAAGCTCATATATATATATATATATATATATTAATAATTGAAAATTATATTATATATATATATATATATATATATATATAAAAGAATTGAACCAAAGAATAAAAAAATATATAAAACGAATTATTAAGCATTATATATATATAATCTGTGTTTGTATGTTAATATATATATATATATATATATATATATATATATATATATTACTCTGAGATCATATTACTAGTGTGGGTGAATTGTTAGTTTAAGAGGCTTTTAAAAAATGTGTATAATAATAATAATAATAATAATAATGAGCTTTAGGAAAAATAAATTTATAATTAGTAATTTAACGATAGTTTATTAATTTATTTTGTTAATTTGTGGAATTAGTTGGAGCGGAGGGAATTTAAGGTTATATTTTGGAATATAATCTTTGGGTATTACATTGCTTAATCCAGTACGGATTCGTACTCTTTCAAATGATATTCTTGTTAAATTTGATTTGTTCGTTTTGTCATTGTTCGATTTCGTTATTATTTCACATAATTGTTTCTGTGAAATAAATATATTAGTTTCATTTTGGAGTTGATATATATGACTTTCGTATTTGTACTCTTTGAATTAGGTTATCATGTTTAGTACTATTTATTTTTGATAATTGTAGAGCGGTACATATGTTGTTACCTTCTTTTTTAGACCTTGTGACTATAATTTGATTTGGTTCAACATGTACAGATAGAACCTTTTTGTTGGTATTATGTCGCATGTGTTGTGACATAATATTTTTGTTAGAATATATCTTAGGGTATACTTGAGCTATAACCACAATGGGGGTACCACAGTATGTCGCTTTTTTAACACGAGAGGCGTGACACTTTCCGCGTAAGCGGTGTGATTAGTCCACCTGGCGTCTCCGCTTTGGGCTCCGGAGAAGTGGGCCATTTGGTGTTTTGTTGTGGGAGGCATATGGGTTAACCTTAGTTTTTACATTATGCGCGATTGGTGATGTTGTGCCAAACACACCTATCCAATTTGCATACATTTGGATTCACGGTCCAATGTGTGATTTGCATGTGTGGCATTATTTTGGTTGCTTGTGTGGCATCATTTTGACTTGCCTGTGTGGCATTGTTTTGACTTGCCTGTGTGACTTCATTTGATTTGCATGTGTGACATTATTTTGACTTGCCTGTGTGGCAAGATATATTTTTAAGCTCACTCGGTATGAAATAACACCCAACCATTTGATTCAGCTTATTATTTCATTGTATTAGTTTTATTTATTTCTGTTCAGTTCAATTCATTGAGTTAGTTACTTCAGTTCGTTATTTCTTATTCTTCTATTGGTTTCATAAATTCTGTTAATTCAGATATATTCCAATCAGATCTTTGGAGATTATATTTTCGTCCGTATTTACACTTGAGGCTTTGTTCAGTATTTTATCTCGGTTATTTTTGTATATCAATTGTATATCTTTTGTATATCTGTATCCGTATTAGGCAATTCGCTTATGCTGTGTTTTTCTTCCGGTAGGTTTGCAGGGTTGATTCAGGTCTAGTGTGATGAGAGAGTTGTCTTTGACCATCTAGGTTGTTTCGATTTTTGGTTTTAGTTATTTTGACTATAGTTGGAGAATTGTATTTAGTACTTCATTAATGGACATTACTATTAATATTTTGAAGTTATTAGTGCTCTCTTTACTTATTTTGAGGTTTGTTGTGCTTTGCACGTGACTTCCCTTTCCTTTTCAGGAAGGGGGTGTTACAAACACAATCGATAAAAGGTTTGCACATTGACCCAGTGATGTGACACTGCTTAACGGGTATGTAAAACCGAGATTCATTAGGGTCCGGGGACTTGATTATGCGAAGGGAAGGTGTTCGGCACCCCCCGACATCTGTGTTACCACGGTAACCGCCACTTTTCAAGAAACTGTTATATGAATGCGTGTGTGTGTGTGGGTCAATGTGCTGTTATTTTGGAAGAAGTGCGAGGCCTCGTTCGCACCTATATACACAGGGTTTAAATTTATGTAAAAATTCAGTTTTAAACAAGTTATAGCAGTGATGTTTTGTAAAATAGGATTTTCAAACCCTTATGCTCAATAGTAATTGAGACCTTTTACACTTCCATTTTATTAAATGTTCGGCTGAATTGCTTTTATTTTCGAGATGCAAAGCATCTTCGAGAAAATAATCTACAAAATGGGATTAAAGAGCCATCTAAAGAAATCCAAACACCGTGAATAATTTACAAGCTTAACTGACCGAAAATGTCCATCATGGAATCAATCTGATTGCAGAGATCGAATCAGGATCACATGATTCCCAATTCCTCATGATCAACCACCACGAAGCACCTCCGTGGGGATCAATGTAAATAAAGCCGTAAGATGTAAGACCCCACTTTTATAAATAAAGATGAATTTTTCTATAAATATTATTTTTGAATATTATGGAATAAATTTGGCAATCATTGTGGGACCCCATAATGGAGCCATCTATGCTTCGATTATTAAGCATGATAATTCTTGCATCATATCTCTTATATTATTGATTCAATTATTGTCAAAGATATCATCAGATAATATGTTATAGTATTAAATTAATAATTGTTGAAAGATTAAATATGTGTTGATGAAAAAAAATGATTTGTGGTAAGTTTGATTATTTTATGGGGGCTCATATGTCATCATCTAAGAAGTCTCTTCAATCAATAGTAATTACCCTTGTGAATAGTATTTACCTTCGTTAATAGTAATTACCTTAAAAAAATCCAAACACCGTGAATAATTTACTTCTTTATTATTCTGTTTAACATCACCTTGGTGTGAATTTCACCGACTTCAGTTCCGTTATTATTATTCTCTGCTTTGACTTCTATGAAAATGTCCATCATGGAAAATGTTACAAATGAATCTAGATTGATGAGATCAATCATGATCACATGATTCTGAGGTTCATATCAATGATGCCGCGATTATATATTAAAGCGATGTCGATGCTATATATTTAAAAGATGTAAATATATATATTCTGAGACATGATCAACCACCACGAAGCACCTCCATGGGGATCGAAATGTAAATAAAGTTCATTGTAAGACCCCAACTTTTATGAATAAAGATGAATTTTCTATAAATATCATTTTTGAATATTATGGAATGAATTTGATATAATGTTAAAGTTGTGGGTAATATTTATAAATTTTACAAAGTACACAAGTTGTTATATAATATTCGATTGGTGGGGTGATGTATTCATTTTAACAGAAATATTATGAATACAGATGACATAATTATTAGTGGACCCCAACGAATTATTATCGGATTGAAAAAATTTTACAAAAATACTTTATGAAAATAACGACGGAAGTTTCACTGTTAAATGACTGTCAAAACACCGGTGTTAAAAATACGATGTCGTTATGTGGTTGCATAGTAGCACCATTGGTATTGATTATTGATGCTTACGTGAGAAGTCACTCGGTTTTGTTCAATTATTGCTACTGATAATTGCTTGCATAGTATCTCACGTTATTTGATTCAATTATTGTTAATATTTTATATATTATTAAATCAATAATTGAGATGACAAAGTTATTAATATTATTATTTGCAATATTAATGATGTCTAGAAGTTCTGTCAAGGAGAGGTTTGGTCACCTAATTGCGCGCCAATGGGAAGAAATCCTTATTGAAAAGCCCCCTCTTTCTTGGGAACGACCTGGTCGATTAATAGTGTGAATTATAATAATGATGAGTTTTGTTTTATTAGTATTATTAATGTAATAAAACAGAAAAGTTTTTTATATAAAATAGAATACTTTTATAAAGTTATTTATTTTATTAGACAATAATTAGAATATATTATATTTTATTATGCATAGTGTTGCATAGTCCTCGCGATAGTGTTTTCGTAGTAAAATCTTTTTATATAAAACAGAATACTATTATAAAGTTATTTGTTTATTAGATTTTAAATATATATATATATATTTAAAATATATTATATTTTATTGCATAGTGCAATATTGTATCCTTTCTATTTTCCTATAAATAGGATGCTTAGTTAGAATCGAAAACCACACCAGAAGTTCAGAGAATTCTTCTATAATCTTGAGCGTATTTCTTTAGAGTTTTAAGAAGCTTTGAGCGTAGTGCAAGTTTTCATCAAGAATATCCTCGCCTACCAATTGTAATACTCTTCTTTTACTTGTAAGAGATATTATTTATTGTACTTCGTAAGGGGTATTCTTTCTTTCTTATTCGTGAAGAGAACTTCTGTTATTCAATTCTTTATTATTCTGTTGGAATAACCTGTATACGCGGGATACCCTATACTTGGTGAAATTCTTCTGTTATTCCATTCTTTATTATTCTGTTGGAACATCCTGTCTGTGCGTTTATGAATGACCTGGTTCCATTGTTTATTATTTTGTTGGAATATCACATGCGTAAGGCTGCTTACGCATTTGTTCCATTATTTGTTATCCTGTTGGAATATCCTCATACGTGTGTTTACGCATGACCGGTTCCGTTATTTATTATTCTGTTGAATAACTCATGCATCTGCGATTACCTATCGCAGCTCTAGTGATTTCTTTTGTTATTCCATTCTTTATTATACTCAGTTGGTTAAAGTTTTGACTTCTATACTCCATGAAATTAGTGGAATATCCTTGATATTTGTGTTTCATTTAGTATCTTTTCATAGAAATATTCTTCTGAACATTCTTGAATTTTACTCCACAAAGAAGTATCATGTTAACAATTTGGACGTTATTAGTTCTTGGATAATTTAATTCATCAACTTATTTTATTGAATTCTTATATCATTGTCATCATCCTCATGTTTATATTATGTTAAAAGTCATATGTGGCCTGTAGTGCATAGATGGACTTGGTATGATTATGACCAGGGATTATTCGGTGTAATCATGACCGTAATATTACAAATGATGTGGAAAAAGTCCTCATTGGCCCGTAGTGCATTGATGGACAATAGTTGGCATGATCATGACCATTGATGAATACACGAATATCCTTGGCCTGTAGTGCATGGATAATTTGTGGTTGTGATACTAATGAATATCCTTGGCCGTAGTGCAGGGATGATGTGGATTATTTATTAAGCTGAGTCCCACCGATAAAAGAAATGAAAAACCTTTTTAGATCATAGAAGATTGTAGATTTTATTCTCCACTTAACTCTTCTAATAGATTGCTTGTTCCGCTGTAGTTAAACTTGATGTTTGTTATATTTTATCAGTTTAACACTGTTGAAGGCTAATGATAATTTATTCTGCATTATCTTAGTCATAATATTTTCTTCTTTGGCTAGTTGAGCTCACCTTTTGATTTTATTGTTCTCTTGAGGAAATGAGAACGTAATGAGGACTAGTCGGGGAACGGTGTGACTACCCGGATGATTGCATTAGTAGTCCTCACTATTCTATGAAATAGTGTGATAATAAATGTATTGAGGACTTATTTTGAGTTTGAATACCGCCTAGAAGACAATATTTGTATTAAAACTCACATATTCATGTTGTATATTTAAGGTTGTATTTGTATTACGTACCATGCATTTGGCGACTCGAATAGGTGATGTATACCTATTTTGGGGGGGTGTCATGACTGGTATCAAAGCTTAGGATATGATCCTGGTTTGAGATGTGAGACAAGAACTAGGAGGGGAGAGACGGGGAATTCCTTCGCTAGTATGACCTACCTAAGTTTATTTGGTATTTAAATGGTCGGTCAGAGTATAGGGATAATATGTTACATGTCCATTAACCTTAGTTTTGTGGCAGTATCTGAAAATGACATCCGAGAATGTTGAGAATAGCAATGGAGCACAGGAGACCGTTGAGTCTCCACATATCAATAATCAGGAGAATGTGCATCAGGAAGGCGACAATTCTCATGCAAACAACAACACTGACCAAATGATGAATGATGAAATGTTCATAGGCTTTATGCAATTCATGCAACATCAGGCGAGAGCGGCTCTTGTCCAAAATGTAGGTGGAAATATTGGAAACTCTCGGACGGTCACCGCTAAACAGTTCAAGGAGCTGGAACCACCGGAGTTTATTGGAGAGCCAAAACCACTTAAGGTGGAGACGTGGATAAAGCAGATCACCAAGATATTTGATGTCTTGGGATGCTCCGAGGAGCAAAAGGTTCCCTTTTCCACCTTTATATTGTGAGGAGAGGCAGATTACTGGTGGGAATTGGTAAAGCGTACTCAACCTGCCGCACTACAGATGTCTTGGGAGAAGTTCCAAGAACTATTCAACGACAAGTACTTTCCCGAAAGTATTTGTCACATGAAAGAGGTAGAGTTCATCAAGTTGGAGCGAGAAAATATACGACCGTGTCGCGAAGACGAAGCTAAGTTTGCCGAGTTGTCCCGGTTTGCATCTCACTTGGTTGATAATGAGAAAAGAATGACGCTGATGTTTCTAAGAGGTTTGAAACCCGAGATACGTCAATATCTAATTTCTCATAAACTGTGTTTGTATCCAGATGTTGTAAATAGGTCTCAGTTATTGGAGCGCGATAACGAGTCAACTCAACCAAGAGAAAGCAGTCGGCAAAATAATAATACCAGTGGTAGCAGTCATCGAAGCAGTGATAACAAACGTGGAGGGAGTCAACATGCTAGAAATGGTAACCACTTCGGTGGTAATCATGGCTAAGACAATAATAATGGACATTTCAAGAAGAGAAGATTCAACAATGATGGAAAGACGTCAGCATCAGCACCCGTGGTTAAGGAAGGAGAACGACCACATATCATATGCTTCAAATGCGGAGGGGAGGGACATATCAGTCCAAACTGCGCGATGCCATCCAAAGCGTGTTATAATTGTGGAAGAGAAGGTCACCTATCCCAATTTTGTCGTGCACCGAAGACAAGTCCAGTTGGTACGGTGGCACAAAATACCGTCCCAAACAAGTCAAAACCAGTAGTCCAAGGGAGAGCTTTTGTTGTGACCTCCCAGAAAGTAAGGAACCCGAACGAGGTCATCACGGGTAAGCTTATCATAAACTCTAGCAAAGTCTATACCTTATTTGATACCGGTTCTACCCATTCTTTTATTTCTCCTACTTGCGCTCAACGATTAAATTTGACTCGGAGAAATTAGACTTTGACTTATCTGTGGAAACTCCGTTGGGAGAAACCTTCATTACATCCACTATTTATAAGTCTTGTTTGGTTCAAATCGGTACCCTCACATTACCTATCGATCTTATTTTATTAAAAATACTTGCATTTGATGTGATTCTAGGGATTGATTGGTTAACTACTCATCATGCAAAAATTGATTATTTTCGTAAGGTTGTTAGTTTTCATATTCCTAACCAACCTATTATATGAATTCAAGCAACCAAACCATTAAAATCAATCACTGTCATCTCAAACCATAAAGCTATTCGTTTATTGAAAAACAGATGTCAAGCTTTCTTAGTTCATGTCACAGATTTAAACAAAAATACGTCAGATTTGAATGATATTTCTATTGTTAATAAATTTCCTGACGTATTCCCTGAAGAACTTTCTGGCCTACCCCCAGAGCGTGAAATTGAATTTTGTATCGACCTGGAACCCGGTACAAAACCCATTTCTGAAGCCCCATATCGAATGGCTCCTATTGAACTTCAGGAGTTAAAGACCCAATTGTAGGAATTGTTAGACATTGGTTTCATTCATCCTAGTATGTCTCCTTGGGGTGCTCCTGTTCTATTCGTGAAGAAGAAAGATGGGAGTATTCGACTTTATACTGATTATCGGGAGTTGAATCATGTCACCATCAAAAATAGGTACCCATTTGCGTATTGATTGACTGTTTGACCATTGCAAGGGCAAAATTCTTTTCAAAGATTGATATTCATTTCGGATATCACTAATTGAAGATTAGAACCGATGACATTCCAAAGACGGCTTTCAGAACTCCGTACGGGCATTATGAATTCCTAGTCATGTCCTTTGGATTGACTAATGCTCCTGCTGCCTTCATGGATATGATGAACCGAGTATTCAAGGAATATTTGGATCATTTTGTGGTCGTCTTTATTGATGACATTCTTATTTATTCCAAAATCCGTGAAGATCATGAACAAAACTTGAGGCTAATACTCCAAAAGCTTCGTGAATACAAGCTTTATGCCAAGTTAAAGAAATGCGAGTTCTGGCTTGAGGAAGTAGCATTCATTGGGCACGTAGTATCAAATCATGGAATATCTGTTGACCCGACAAAGATTGAAGCTATTCAAAGCTGGGAGCAACCTAAATCAGTGACCAAAGTACGTTGCTTTCTTGGTTTAGCTGGTTATTATCGGAGATTCGTGGAAGGATTTTCTCAAATCTCTACTCCATTAACTCAAATTGACTCGAAAGATCTGAAGTTCGATTGGAGCGAAGAATGTGAGAAGAGTTTTTAAGAACTCAAGAGGAGACTCATTTCAAAGACTGTTCGACAATACCATCTGCTCGGAGAGGATTTGTCATCTCATGATGATGATGCTTCTAGCAAAGGGTTGGGATGTGTTCTCATGCAACATGGGAAAGTCATAGCCTATGCCTCTCGACAACTCAAAGAATATGAGAAGAATTATCCTACTCATGATCTAGAGTTGGCAGCTGTTGTCTTCGCACTTAAAATTTGGAGGAATTACTTGTATGGGGAGAAAGTGGAGATCTTTACGGATCATAAAAGCCTCAAATATTTCTTCACTCAAAAGGAACTCAACATGCGACAACGACGTTGGCTTGAACTGTTGAAAGATTATGATCATACCATCCAATACCATCCGGAAAAGCGAACGTGGTAGTTTGAAGCATTGAGTAGAAGATCATATCTTGGTACGAAAAGGATATTGTCAATCTGAAGGCCCATTTTATGTGATTTGCAAAGGATGAAGATAGAGTTAAAGACTCCAGTGACCCATGAGATGTTGGCGAATATACGAGTAGAACCGACTTTAATCGATAAAGTTAAAGTCGCTCAAAACTACGGACACTGGAGCTAATCGCATATGAGGAAGAAAGTGCAAGAAGGTGCTATTTCTAAGCAAGAATCGATGAAGAAGGAATACTTGAGTCAACTCTGACTTTGTATTCCTAATGACCGATTTAAAGTATAAAATCATGATGGAGGCGCACAACACACCGTTTGCAATCCATCTCGGGAGTACCAAAATATATCGTGATCTTCGTCATACATTTTGGTGGAGCAATATGAAGAGAGAGATAACGCTGTTTATCTCAAGGTGTCTAACTTGTCAACGAGTTAAGGCGGAGCATCAAGTACCAAAAGGTCCATTGCAACCACTTAAAATTCCAGAATGGAAGTGGGAGCACATTACCATGGATTTCGTTACCGATCTTCCTAAGGTTTCTCAAGGCATAGATGCGATTTGGGTCATTGTTGATAGATTGACCAAGTCTGTTCATTTCTTACCGATACGAGAAACTTATACACTTGAACGTCTTGCTCGTATGTACATAAACAAGATTGTAAAGATCGCATGGTATGCCAATATCCATAGTTTACGATCGAGACCCAAGATTCACTTCATGATTTTGGGTTAGTTTGCAAAAAAGCTATGGGCACGGACTTACGATTTAGTTCGGCATATCATCCTCGAAGACGGACGACAATCGAGAGGACTATTCAAACTCGGAAGATTTATTAAGACTCTGTGTCCTTGACTTCAAGGAAGTTGGGACAAGTTCTTACCATTGGTGGAGTTTTCCTACAACAACAGCTTATCAAGCAAGTATTGGCATGGCTCCATTTGAGGCGTTGTATGGAAGAAAGTGTCGTTCTCCAAAGATATCTTTGGGATGAGGTGGGTGAAGCAACGTTGTTGGGACCGAAGTTGAATGCGTATGACTACGGAAAAGATTCAAACGATCCGACAACGTATAAAAACCTCACAAGATCGACAAAAGAGTTATGCTGATCTTCATCGAAAGGATGTAGAATTCGATATTGGAGATCATGTGTTGTTACGTTTTGCTCCATGGAAAGGAGTTACGAGATTTGGAAAAAGAGGAAAGCTCAATCCTCGATTCATTGGCCCATTTTTAATCCTCGATCGAGTAGGAACTGTGGCCTATAGACTCATTTTACCGCCAAGTATGTCTCATGTTCATAACGTTTTTCACATATATATGTTACGTAAATATGTGAAAGACCCGCACTACATTATTGAGTTAGAACCGGACGAAATAGCATAAGATTTAACGTATGAAGAGGTTCCTTTTAAAATCTTGGATAAGAAGGAACATGTTCTACGCTCCAAGGTTATATCTCAAGTCAAAGTTTTGTGGAGGAACCACGGTGATGAGGAAATGACCTAGGAGTTAGAATCTGAGATGAAATCAAGGTATCCTTACCTCTTTGACATACCAGGTACGTACCTTAATTTCGAGGGCAAAATTTCATAAGAAGGGGAGGTTGTAAGACCCCAACTTTTATGAATAAAGATGAATTTTCTATAAATATCATTTTTGAATATTATGGAATGAATTTGATATAATGTTATAGTTGTGGGTAATATTTATAAATTTTTCAAAGTACACAAGTTGTTATATAATATTCGATTGGTCGGGGAATATTCGTTTTAACAGGGAATATTCGTACAACGGCACAATCATTGGTGGACCCCACAACGGAATTATTGTTGGATTGAGAAAATGACAAAAATACTTTATGAAAATAACGGCGGAAGTTTTACCGTTAACTGTTGAAACACCCGGTGTTAAAAGTACAGTAATACGCGTGATTGCATAGTAGCACATAAAAGTAATATGCACACAAGCCAATCATGTTTGATGATAAAGCATATACTTTATAACAATCTTATTCATTTATTAATAAAAAGTATTAATTTATTAAAGGCTTTTAATTATCTACATGATCTGTTTTATAATATGTGATAAACCCATAGTTTTAAGCAATACATTTAGAATAATGATGATGATCATTCTAATGAGATCTAAATTCTTAGAAAGCTTAAAACTAAAATAGTTCCCAATCATTGGATTACTAAATTGGGGATTAGTGAATCCGGATAGATTGGTACATACGTTGCTTGCTCATTGGATGAGGATGATTGATCTCATGATCATTTGTGTGGAACACTAAAGCAAGTATGTAGGTGCTTATTAGAGAATAAGTTCACTTTGAGCGTGGCTCGCTAAGGAATACCTAATGGAGTTTTACTTATGCATCGATAGGAATTCTGTGATGATAGTAGTCTGATAATCCTTGGACTTGAGATCATCATAGTATCTTGTGTATGATGAGTTATACTTTGACTTATTCCTTAAGACCCTTAGGGTATATCAAAGGGTATGCTTGGGTATAACAAGTTGTACATGGAGATAATATATGATCAATAAAGAATCTACCACTTCTAATAAAAGAAGAGAAATGTCCTATGTGATTTGATAAATGACAACCCAAAGAGTCCTTGGCAATGCGAATGAAATTAGAAAGGAGATTCTAATTTACATTATTTGGAGTTGTGCATTTAAGGATCGAAATACATATAATTAAATAAAATAAGACTTGACAGTAATTCCATGTCTTATATTTAATTGGGACATTGTATGGTGGAAGGATTGAATTGTACGGTAACTATTTACTCAAAGGTTCTTTTTTGATTAATGTTGAAATCTATATTATCTGGAAAGTCGTTGATCATTGGGAAGCTTATCCTATTGTAGAATAAATATTATTTATTTAAATAAATTAATTGTTCAATTTATTTATTTAAATAAGATTAGAGATTGTTCTAATTGATTTATTCACAACCGGTTTAATATGGAGAACCTAAAGGGTCACACACATAAAAGGAAGAATAATTATTTAAGAAGTTAATGGCATAATCGTAATAATATGTTATGTATATTTAATTTAATCTATGGTGATAGAATAAAATAAATAGCTTAATATTTATTATTTAATATTTTAGAAATATTAAATATAAATTAATAAGAGGAGTCTTATTAATATTATTACAATTATTATTATTATTTTAATTTCTAAAAGAGTTTAAGAATTAATTTAATATAAGTACTCTCATTTATTCCTAATTGGATTAGGAAGGAAAATTAGTTAAAGGAGTTTAATTAATTATCCCTAATAAGATTAGGGGAGCCCTTTAATTAAAAGGGTTTAATTAAATAATACCTTATTTTAATAGGGTTACTTGATATCTTTATAAGAGAGTCTTATATCGGATATTTAGAATCGTTATTATTCCAATGGTTGGAGAGTGCGCTCCTTTTCTATAGAGATAGAAAAACTAGGGTTTAGCCAACCAACCATCTTCTTGAATCCTTCTTCTTCCTTGGTGGATCACCTCTGAGGCCAAACACTTGGTTGGCTAACGTTGATCAAAGGAAGGAACCAAACCGGTGGATTCAAGTTGAACACGAAAAGGATTGGAGGTGAACTTGTACACGAGGAAGCTTTCGGATCTTCAAGGTATGTTTCTTATTCATCTTTTTCGTTTAATTAATAATTGTGCATAAAGGGTGATCCGGGTATATGGTTTGTAAAAATTTTAAACTCTGATTTTTACACGTTTCCGCTTATTTATGCAATTTGATTGCGTTCTTGAATATTACAAACCCTCATAGCACATGGTATTGATTATTGATGCTTACGTGGGAAGTCACTCAGTTTTGTTCAATTATTGCTACAGTAATTGCTGCATAGTATCTCACGTTATTTGATTTGATTATTGTCAATATTTTATATATTATTAAATCAATAATTGAGACGACAAATTTATTAATATTATTATTTGCAATATTAACGATGTCTAGAAGTTCTGTCAAGGAGAGGTTTGGTCACCTAATTGCTTGCCAATGGGAGAAATCCTTATTGGAAAGCCCCTCTTCACAGGAAGCGACACAGTCTATTAATAGTGTGAATTATAATAATGACCGTATAAGACCAGAAATTTTTAAATAAAAGGAATTTCTTTTATTTATTATTTTGAAATAGTAAGGTTGAATTGATTAATGTGGATAGTTAAGGGTTAAATACACAAATATTTCAAAATAAGCAAGTGGTTATAAAATATTCATTATCGTCTGTGGAATATTAGTTTGGTCGTGGAATATTAAATCTTGTGGGAATATTAAATCGACCAACCAAGCCTTGACCATGTGTGGGCCCCATAATGGAAAGCGATTGGATGAAGAAAACGACAAATATAAGTTGTTTAAAAAAAAAATAACTGGCGTAGTTGTTTGCTGTTATCTTCGTTGGAATACCCGTGGTTAAAACACACTAATACGCGTTGTTGAAAGTTAACTGCACCAGTATTGCACGAATTATTGATTCTTACGTAAGAAGGCACTACTCGATAATGGTTACACGAATAATTCTCAAAGATTTTTATTTTATTGATTCAATAATTGCTTGCGTTGATAGTTTATATTCTTTGTTGTTTCAATAATTGTCATTACACAAGTTTTTTCATTATCGAAGCAATAATTCATATTATCTGAATAATATTATTAGATAACATTATTGGCAATGTCTAGAAAGTTACATACTAAGGAGAGGTTTGGTCACCTAATTGCGCCCGATGAAGAAGAAATTCTTATTGAAAGCCCCTCTCTTTCCTAGAACTGCGCCTGGTTGTCAATATTGTGATTCTCAGTAATATTATTTGTGAATAATTAATTATTGATTCATATGATGAGGAAAATATTGATTTTATGTGGATATAGATGGAGAAAATTTTAAAATGACAATTGTTGAAAATTAATATTTTATCTTTTACGATAAAATAATTACATTTAAATATATTATGTTAATAATATATTAACGGTGATATTTTACAACGAATGTGGGATATATGAGTATCTGAGGAGGAAGAGTATTTTTGTTGCAATAAATGTTTAAAACATGTTAAACATGCTCGGTGGACCCCATTTATTGATTTGAAATTTGATTATAACTGTTAATAAAATCGCTTCGTTTGTGGATTTGGTCAATTTATTTATATTTGGAATTTGGAAAAACTTTCTTACTGCAAAGTTGTAGAAATTGAAATTTCTATAAAAACTCGTGAGATTCAATTTTCCGATGAAATGACTATTTATTATGAGTTATTGAAGTTCAAGCTCTCAAAATAATTGATTTTTTGGGAGTTTAAAATATTTTTTGTAAGAAAAACGTTTTTTGTTGTAATTGAGTGGCTCACATGTGTTATAAATGATCTAAAATCAGATTTCTAAGGTGGGCTTGAATATTTTAAGAAATATTATTATTTTATTAAATTTTACGCTTTGGTGTTACAAGCGTTTTCCTATAAATAGGTGCTTAGGTTAGAATTGAAAATCACAGAAATCAAGTTTTCTCTCTCTATATTATCGGCGTATTCTTGTGAGTATTTTGAGTATACTTTGAGTATTGCTAGACGGTCTGAGTTCCTTGACTATACCGTTAGATTCTAGCGGAAATCTTGATCTTTCGAGGTAAGGGATATTATTTTTTTTTCGTAATGATATTATTTCTTTAATATCATTATCTTTGAAATATTGATCTGAAATTTTTATCAAATTTGGAACTTTTTCATGTCGGGGTTACTATTCATGGGTTACTATTCATGAGTTACTATTCACGATTACTATTCATGAGTTCTTATTCACGAGTTACTATTCACGAGTACTATTCATGAAGCGTGAAGATGTTTTTGTGGAATTTCTATCTTTTGGTGTCTGAGTTACTATTCACGATATCGGCACTATTCACGTATCGACATTATTCACGTTATCACGGTTATTCAATAGAAAAATAAAATTTCTTCTTTTCGTCCAAAACATCTATTCCGGATACTAACTCGATTGTATCCATGTTTTGATCATTCTTGAATTTTACACCACTATGATTATTTTTGAGGTATTTTTGGATGTGGATAAAACCAAGTACGAATCCTTAATCCTTAATCCTTGTCATTTTGTTTCAATTGGATTCGTTTCTTTAAAAAATATTTTTCATCATCCTCGGTCTTAAATGATGATATTATGGAATATCTTTGGCTTTGTAGTGCAAAGATGAATGATTTCTTAAGAATATCTTTGGCACATAGTGCAAAGATGAATGATTTCTGAAGAATATCTTTGGCCGTGGTGCAAAGATGAGCAGTGTTTAAATGAACATGACACTAATGAATGAATCTTTGGCTGTAGTGCTGAAGATGAATATTTGATTCCGGATGTATATTGATTGATGTTACGAGGGATAAAAGATAGAGCGATGAACTTTTAAATTCATACATAGAAGATAGTAGTTTGCATTCTCTACTTAACTCTTCTAATGAATTATTATTTCATTGCGAATATTGATTTAAAATTTGTTGTCTATTGTATTCTATTATATTTTTCCTGTTGAAGACTAACGATAATTTGTTGTATATTATCTTAGTCATAATATTCTTTACCGAGCTAGTTGAGCTCACCCTTTTCCTTTTGTTCCATTTTTCTCGGGAGGCGAGAATATAAGCGAGTGCAATTAGGGGTATGGAATGAAGGTTTTAGAAAGGATTGTTTAGTAGTCCTCACCATTTTGTAAAATAATGTATCAATAAATGTGATGAGGATTTATTTGAGTATAGATATTGTCTAGAAGATAATATTTGTATTCAAACTCACGCTTTCTTGTTGTAATAATAAAGTTATAGTTGTTTACATCTACGTATATTGACAACTCGGAATAGGTGATGTGTATACCTATTTTGGGGGGCGTCATGATAATGATGAGTTTTGTTTTATTAGTATTATTAATGTAATAAAAGCGTAAAAGCTTTTATATAAAACAAAATACTTTTATAAAGTTATTAGTTTTATTAGACTATAAATTGAATATATAATATTCTATTATCGTAGTGTTTTGCATAGTAAAATCTTTTTATATAAAATATAATACTTTTATAAAATTATTTATTTTATTAGACAATAATTAGAATATATTATATTTTATTATCATAGTGTCTGCATAGTGTTTTGCATAGTAAAATCTTTTTATATAAAACATAATACTTTTATAAAGTTATTTGTTTTATTAGATTTTAAAAAATATATAAATATATAAATATATATATATATATATAATATATTATATTTTATTGCATAGTGCATCATAGTATCCTTTCTATTTTCCTATAATTAGGATGCTTAGTTAGAATTGAAAACCACACCAGAAGTTCAAAGAATTCTTCTATAATCTTGAGCGTATTTCTTTAGAGTTTTAAGAAGCTTTGAGCGTAGTGCAAGTTTTCTTCAAGAATATCCTCGCCCTACCAGTCAGAAAACTCTTTTTTTACGGTAAGGGATATTATTTGTTGTACTTGTAAGGGGTATTCTTTCTTTCTTATTCGTGAAGAGATCTTCTGTTATTTCATTCTTTATTATTCTGTTGGAAGAACATGTATACGCAGGATACCCTATACTTGGTGAAATTCTTCTGTTATTCCATTCTTTATTATTCTGTTGAAACATCCTGTCTGTGCATTTACGCATGACCTGATTCCGTTGTTTATTATTCTGTTGGAATATCCTCATGCGTAAGGCTTCACGCATGACCTGGTTCCATTATTTGTTATTCTATTGGAATATCCTGTCTATACGTTTACGCATGACCTGGTTCCGTTATTTATTATTCTGTTGAAATAACTTGTTTGTGCGGTCTATCGCATGCCTGGTGATTTCTTTTGTTATTCCATTCTTTATTATACTCAGTTGGTTAAAGTTTTGACTTCTATACTCCATGAAATTAGTAGAATATCCTTGATATTTATGCTTCATCCAGTATCTTTTCATGGAAATATTCTTCTGAGCATTCTTGAATTTTACTCCACAAAGAAGTATCATGTTGACAATTAGGATGTTATTAGTTCCTGGATAATTTAATTCTTGAACTTGTTTTATTGAATTCTTATATCATTATCATCATCCTCATGTTTATATTATGTTGAAAGTCATCTGTGACTTGTAGTGCATAGATGGACTTGGTATGATTATGACCAGGGATTATTCGGTGTAATCATGACCGTAATGTTACAAATAATGTGGAAAAAGTTCTCATTGGCTCGTAGTGCATTGATGGACAATAGTTGGCATGATCATGACCATTGATGAATACACGAATATCCTTGGCCCGTAGTGCATGGATAATTTATGGTTATGATACTAATGAATATCCTTGGCCGTAGTACAGGGATGATGTGAATTATTTATTAAGCTGAGTCCCAGCGATAAAAAAAATGAAAAACCTTTTTAAATCATAGAAGATCGTAGATTTTATCCTCCACTTGACTCTTCTAATAGATTGCTTGTTCCGCAGCAGTTAAACTTGATGTTTGTTATATTTTATCAGTTTAACACTGTTGAAGGCTAATGATAATTTATTCTGCATTATCTTAGTCATAATATTTCTTACTGGGCTAGTTGAGCTCACCCTTTTGCTTTCATTGTCCTCTTCAGGAAATGAGAACGTAACAGGGACTAGTCGGGGAACAGAGTGACGGTCCAGATGATAACATTAGTAGTCCTCACTATTCTATGAAATAGTGTGATAATAAATGTATTGAGGACTTATTTTGAGTTTGAATACTGTCTAGAAGACAATATTTCTATTAAAACTCACAGCTCATGTTGTATATTTAAGGTTGTATTTGTATCATGTACCATGTATTTGGTGATTCAGAAGAGGTGATGTATACCTATTTTGGGGGCGTCACAAAAGCAGTAAAAACACGATCAACCATCACGAAGCACCTCCATGGGAGATCGGAAAAGTAAATGAAGCTGTAAAAGATGAGCAACCGCCACGAAGTAAACTCCGGGCGGGACTAAATGTAAAGAAAGCTGTAAAGACGATCAACCGCCATGAAGTAAACTCCAGGCGGTACTAAATGTAAATATATATATATATATATATATATATAGAAAAGAAAATAAACGCTCTTGACGTAAGTCCGGGCTCAATCGAGGCATAACTTGATAATGTTAGTCCCTATATATATATATATATATTCAAACAAAAAATAAAACCACAGACCGAAGTTCGGGCCTACGCACGCAACACGACTCTCAACGTGAAGAACAGTGTGTGCAAAGGTGAATAGAAAAGCTTTAAAGTGTGTAAGAAGGCTAACAGTGAACTGCCAAAGAATACTTCTATAACTTTAAGTGGATGAACACTCGGCTTCCTCCGGTAAAAATATGACAGAATATAAGCTCACAAGTGTTTAAAATGAGAAAACACTCAATTTATAGTGTGTACAGAACAAATTGGACATGGCTTCGTCGCAGTTTCTCTTGCAAATATGGCTACCCCAAGCCCTCTATTTATAGAGGGTGGAGCCGTAGGTGTACCTGCGGCAGCAGCAGGTGTACCTGTGGCAGCCCGGGGTGCCCCGGGCAATGTGGGTCCCGCCATCTCAAAGTTCGTGCACTCAGATGACGCGTTGTTCGCTCGAACCTTCATAACTTTCAATCTGGGAGTCCGATGGAAGCGTGCCATACCATTCCAGAAAGCTCTTTCTGAGAGCTACGCAATGACATAAGATTTGCCCTTTTTTGATTCTGGAAAGATGGATCCATGATCGAAATGGCATTTTCAGGTTTCTGTCAAGTAGTCCGTTGAGCCGTTTTGCGTAGTTTGCACTTGTAAGTTAAGATATGATTCATGTGGGACTTCTTTTGAAGTAATTTGAGTTGAAATGAGTTGATTTGATCTGAGTTGAAGTTGAGTTGGCAAAATGACTATTTTGCCCCTCCCGGGGTTATCTCCAATTTTTGCGTAGTTGTAGCAGTCTTTTCTCAAGGTTATCTCTGAGGTTGGCCTGCTGTTGACTCTGAATGTCCTCAGGGTTATCTCTAATGGTGGCTTGACCTCCTGGGGTTATCTCCAAGCTTTGAACTTGATCCCCATGGCTATCTCTAGGGTTGAAACATACTTTCTCGGGGTTATCTCCGGGGTTGGAAACTGTTTTCCTGGGGTTATCTCCGGGGTTGGAAACTGGATCTCCAGAGGCTATCTACGGGGTTATCTCCGGGGTTAGAAACTGGATCTCCCGCGGCTATCTCCGGGGTTAGAATTAATGTTGTGGTCCTCCAGGGTTATCTCTGGAGTATGAAAAAGACATTTTTATCCTCCTATATAGTTACTAATAGGAAAACAAAATTTCGAGTGTCTATAGATGCCCCTCTTTATCATGTTCATGCAATGCAATGGAATGGACATGATAAAGATTACTAGACACTTGAAATATGACAAGGTATTTCTAATGATGCAAATCGCAATGTAATGAATGTTATGATGAATGTTTAAAATGTTTTCGCAAATCGCAGTTCATAAATCGCACATCGTATTTTGCACTTCGCATTTCGCATTTGGCTAATCGCACTTCGCAACTCCCACATCACATTTTGCACTTCGCAGTTTGCTTTTTGCATTTCGCAAATCGCAATGTAATGAATGTTATGATGAATGTTAAAATGTTTTCGTAAATCACTTTACCTTTACTAATCATTGTTGATGCCTATGATGGTGTTGAATCCATCAGTTTGTCTTTTTGTCGGTGTTGCCGATGCTTGTTTGATGAAGATAAGTTGAGATGTTTTCTAAATCTCTATTGGGGATGACATTATGAAATCACCAGACCTTCTCGATGCATATGTTGGTAGTTTACAAATTGCTTACCCCCGATGGTAGTTTGACAACTGCTACCTTCTTTGGTAATCGACTATCTTTGACATCGCCAAACTGTTTCGGTTCCCACTCAAATGGTGGTATCCTTGAACTGTCTTGATGTTACGTTGAATTGATGTCAATGGTCTAGAATACCAGATCTTCCGATACCTTCGTTGAAGTAATATTCAAAGGTTCACTTCACCAGACTCTGCCTCACCCTTTTTAGAGGTGATTTGGAGTTTCCTTTTGCTGTTGGGTGCTTGCTTCCCATTTCTTTGAGCGTTTGATTTGTAACCCAGCTGAACTGATGACCTAAATTCCACTGACATCCCTGAAGGTGCAACTCGTTCTTTCGCTGTCGAGATTTGAACTTCGGTGTAGAGGCCTCAACTTGTGAGGACTTGACACATGTTGATGGTGTAGATTTCATTCGCTAGACCTTTCATCATTGGCCTTCTACTTTTTAATTAAGGATTTTCTTAAGAATTTTCCCCTTCTTTTGTAGGGGCAAGCTTATGTCGCCACGATTTCTTTAAGGAGTTCTCCCCTTTCTTTTGATTAGAGGCTTTATCTCGCCTTAAACTCCTTCCCTTTCCGGGAATAAGAAAATGCCCTAGTCCTTTCGCATGTTGTTGCCGGGGATTCATATGAGGAACTCTCATTGTTGACCAAGTCGCGAGTGAGTAATATCCTCACATATGGATTGTTCATTTTGAGAACAGTATGATTGGAAAAGACCAAATGATCATACCGAATCGCCAGTGAGCTGATGTGAGGAAAGCTCTGATGATGATGTACCATACTGATGGTGTTGATTGGTGCATTTTCCTTTTTAGGATGGTTGATAAATGCCCCAGTATTGAGTAGTCTCTATTTTTGAGATTGCCCCAATCTTGTTGTAAGGGTTCCAATATCGGGTTGTCGCCAATTTTGAAATTGCCCGACTTGCTTATTTTCTAGGATAGTTGCTTTGACAGATGGGCTGATAAGATACCGAGATCGCGAGAGGCTTTTACCTTTGTGCCATATGATGAACAAGAGCTTTTTCTGGTAGAGATGTCGCTCTGTTAGAGAGATGATGCTCTAACTCATAGGGATACCGCTGTTCCTGAGTGGGATGATGCTATATCTGCCCAAGATATCACCTGCAGTTGGCTGTAGATCTGTTGGCTCGTGTAGAGACCCTTGGACAGGAGATCACAGCGTTACCTCCTTCTTCCGAGAGGGATGCCATGTTAGATTTGGTGGCTAGCTTATCCACTGGTTTATAGATTAGCTTTGATTTTCCTACATAGGCTAGCTTAGCCATTTTTATCATGTACATGACACATTGTATATATCAAACAGTATTATATGGCAGGGAAATATGTTTTGATTCACTTCCCTTTTAGTTATGCCTTGTTACTTGCTTGATAGTTGCCTGTCCTCCAGGGCTTGTGATCTTGATGTATTCTGAACTCCTCCTAGATGGATGGACATTAAGATGTCTCAGGATCTTTTAGAATGGGTTGTTGATCTGTGTGTATTTCCTACCCTTTGGTGTCTTGGGACTGGTTTTTGTATGTGGTTATCGATAGGAGTGTGTTTGTTATTGTTTTTTTTTGTGGTGAGACTGGACCATAAAGATGGCTGCCTACGTACTCCCGTGTATTGGGGAGATCAGGTCGACGTAGTTCACCCCATGTACAGGGCGGATTGTAGATGAAAAGTTTAATCCCATGTACATGATAAAATGAAGGTGTGAAAGGTTTAATCCTTGGTTGGATAAACTGAAAGTGTGAAAGGTTTTGAAAACCTGCGGGGAGTGAAAGATCTGGTGATCCAAAACTAGGCTGCTGGTTGGAAAGTGTGATTGTCCCTGATGGGGCAAATGGGTGTGAAAAAGGTTGTATGTAGTAAAGGGTTAAAAAATCTGAAATGACTGGGGATCTGATGATCAAAAACCAGGATGTTTGCTTGATGGTGACCTCAAACATAGTACCGTTTCATGGTGTCCGAGTTGATAAGCTGTGGAAATTCATCGCCATCCATTTCCTGTAATATGAGAGAACCTCCTGTCAATACCTCCTTGACAATAAACGGGCCTTCCCAGTTCAAAGCGAATTTTCCCTTGAACTGATCTTGGTTGTCAATGATCTTTTTCAAAACCAAGTAATGTTATTTAAACCGTCATAGCTGGACTTTTCTGTTGTAGGATCTGGCGATCCTTTGTTGATATAACTGACCATGGAAGATAGCCGTGGTTCGCCTTTCGTCTATTAGAGATAATTGGTGATACATGTCTTGTACCCATTGGTCTTCATCCAGCTAAGCGTCTATCAACACTCTGAGAGATTCCATTTCCACCTCTATGGGTATGACTGCTTCTATCCCATAGATTAATGAGTAGGGGGTTGCCCCAGTGGAAGTGCGCATTGATGTTCTATAGGCTAATAAAGTCAAAGGCAACAAGTCAGACCATCCTTTATGATTGGCGGACATCTTTTGCATGATCTTCTTGATGTTTTTATTAGCCGCTTCAACAGCACCATTCATCTTTGGACGATAGATGATGTAGTTAAGGTGTTTGATATGGAATTTGCTGCATAACTCCTCTATCATTTTGTTGTTGAGGTTTTTAGCATTGTCTGACACAATGACCTCTAGTTGTCCATATCGACAAATGACATTGTTTCTGATGAAAGCAATGATGACTTCTTTGGTAACCCTGGGGAAGGAGGCTGCTTCTACCCATTTGGTGAAGTAGTCGATCATGGTAAAGATAAAGCGATGCCCATTACTGGCTTTGGGCTCGATGGGTCCGATCACGTCTATTCCCCACATTGAGAAGGGCCAGGGCGAAGTCATATTGTAGAGCTCCCTTGGAGGGGCGTGGATGACATTTCCATGAATTTGGCATTGGTAGCACCTCTTGACGTGATCATCACAATCAGCCTTGAGGGTAAGCCAGAAATGTCCTTGTCTGAGGATCTTCTTAACAAGTAGGGGGCCGCAAATGTGTGGGCCACATACTCCACCATGGACCTCATCCATGAGCCTCTGAGCTTGGTCCTTGTCCAGACATCTGAGGAGACCTAGTCCTGCATCTCTTTTGTAGAATGTATCTCCACTCAGGTAGAATTTCATAGCAAGTCGATGGATTCGACTTTTCTCAATCGGGCTCGCCTAAGCGGGTGTAGATCCATCTCGTAAATACTCCTTGATGTGTTGATACCAAGGATGCTGGATGGGAGGTAGCTCATCCAATACTTCTCCAACATAATTCCTATAGGCTGGTGCCTTTTATAGGGCAAATGTGATGCTTGGCATGTGTTCCTTGTGACACCCCCAAAATAGGTATACATCACCCATTCTGATTCGCCAAATACATGGTACAGAAACAAATACAACTTCAGTAATACAATTGTTGTGAAAAATACGACAACACATATACTGTGAGTTTGAATACAAATATTGTCTACTAGACAGTATACAAACTCAAAAGGAGTCCTCATTACAATTATTGATACACTATTTTACAAAATAGAGAGGACTACTAAAACAACTATCCTGAACCATCACTCCAAACCCAGGCTAGTTCCTGCTATGTTCTCACCTCCTGAGAAGAAAAATGGAACAAAAAAGAAAAAGGTGAGCTCAACTAGCCCAGTAAAGAATATTATGACTAAGATAATATACAACAATTTATCATTAGTCTTCAACAGGGAAAAATCTGATAACATATTGTAGACACTCGAAATTTTCTGTACTACTGTTACTAACATTGCAGGAGGACATATTTGTCTTTTAAGAGAGAACCCTGAAAGACAATCCAAATCCATACCGGATACTATCTGGAAGTGCAAGATCAACCCCGGATCACAATCTGGGAGTAACGATTTCAATCTCTGATCTAACCCCGAGACCTGCAGATACAATACCGAACACACACCGAGAAGACCGATTATTCTCTTGAGATGACCCCGAGGTATCCGGGGCCTCATCCCAACCATGGAATAGCCACCAACCTTGGTGATAACCCCAAGGAATGCGCTTTGAGATAACCCCGAAATGCTTGTTTCAAATGCCATCGCCTTCAATCTCGCAGACTCACAACAAGATACACCGTATAACCCGTAATAACATCGGAAGACAGTACACCTCAAAGATGACAATGAGGACCTTCAATAAATTGTAGCAAATCAATCTCAAATAAGTCCGAGCAACGCTCATGATTCGACCCAATCAAGGCGATAGCACTTTGTGAGGGGAAACATCGCTCATCTCGTAAATGCAAAACGATGCCACGTCACGCCTCTACGCAAATGATGTCCCACAAGGCTAACCAATCCCGAGTGACTATTATGCGGGGTAATGGATGAAAGTTGAAGCTTAAAGACCGAGGGCATCGTCCCATCTTCAAAGACTTCGTACAAACTCTAATCCCATGCCATCGTACAACTCTCGACAATGGCGGTCCGAAATAGGTCCTGAATACCTCAAAACGGATGCCCGGATTGCACTTCTCAAAATTCGAGTGGACATTACAATTCCTGAGTGCACGTACTTCGAGACGACCCGACCCGACAAAGCCGGGCCGACCCAACCCGCCTCTGGTACACCTGTGGCACCGTTTGCCTATAAATAAGAGGCTTGGGGTGCTGATTTCTAATGAGACACCGACGGGGAAACCCTGCACAATTTGCTCTACACTTGCCATACAGTGTATTTTCCCGCTTTCAAACACCTATAAGCTCATATATAGCCCTTTTTGTACACATCCAAGCCAGTGTTTCTCCACTCTAAAGATATAGAAGCCCTTTTTTAGCCAATCACCGTAAGCCTTCTCACACACTTTAGAGTCTTTCTCTTCATCTTTGCACACACCCTTCTACACGCTGAGAGTCGTCTTTGCTTGCTTTTGCTCTGACTTCTATCCATGGTTTCCTTCCATCAGATATATATATATATATATATATATATATATATATATATATATATATATATATATATCGACTAACATTATCGAAGTTATGCCTCGATTGAGCCTGACTTTGATGCGAGCGCCATCGCTTTAATATATATATATATTATATATATTAACTATATATATACTTTGTTCGATGGGCCTGATTGATATGCGTTTATTCGCTATATATATATATATATATATATATATATATATATATATATATATGAACTGTGGTCGGACTTTGTTCGATGAGCCTAGACTTCGGTCTGGTGCGTTTACTCGCTTATATATATATATATATATATATATATATATATAGCGATATATATGAATGTCTTGATGTAAAATCTGTGCTCATCGAATGAGTTCGACTACGATATATATATATATATATATATATATATATATATATATATATTTTGTCTCCGCTCGAGTTCCTTCGTAAGTGCTTGATTGCTTTTCTGCCTTTATTTACGTTTTGTCCCGCCTTGAGTTTCCTCCGTGACGGTTGATAGCTTTTTAATAGCTTTATTTATATTTCGATCCCCATGGAGGTGCTTCGTGGTTGGTGATCATGTACTCAGATATATATATATATATATATATATATATATATATATATATATATATTTTACCGCTTTTATATATATACCGCTTATTGCTTTTATACAAATTGCAATATTCTGTATGCTTAGGAATCATGTGATCACAGATTCATCCCATTAGATCTAGATTCGGGTTCCCCGTGATGGACATTTTCAAATTATAAGCGCTTTGTAAATTATTCTCATGATGTCCGAATTTCCTCGTATGGTTTCCATACCCACGAGGAAATCGGCATTATTTTTATATATTAATTTCGTACGGATGCTTCGCATTCGTCAAATAAAATCAATCAAGGCGATCGCTTAATAAAAATGGGAGTGTAAAAGGTCTCAATTCCTATTGAGCATCAGGGTTTGAAAAACCTCTTTTATAAAACATCATTCCCATATCTTGCTAAAAACTAAATTTTTATATAAATTCAAATCCTGTGTATATAGGTTCGAAAGAGGCCTCGCACAACTTTCATATAACAACACATTGACCCACACACACACACACACACTCAGATAATAGTTTCTTGAAAAGAGGCGGTCACCGTGGTAACATTTGCATGTCGTGGGTGCCTAACACCTTCCCCCAAGATAACCAAGTCCCCAGACCTAAATGAATCTCTTGGTTTCACGACCAGATATCGCTGTCACATAACCGGGTCAATGTGCAAACCTTTTCTCGCCAGTGTTGGTACAACCATTTAAAAACCAATCTGGTGACTCTTAATAAGTCCCATCAATCGACATTATACATATCAGACCTTTTTCACTTGTTTTTTCAAACAAATCTCACCTAAAATGAGAACACCAAAGAACAAGTAACCGAAAGGGACACCTAAAAATCCCGACGTCGACAGGTGGCGACTCTGCCGGGGACTCCAGTAAGAGGACTTAAGCCTCTATTTCAATCTTTTCAAAACAGTTATATGCTTGTGTGTGGATGTTGCATTTACATTGGATGAATGTGTATGAATGCATGTCTTGTTTGAGCTTAGTGCTTCGCATCACAGCTACGTGTGATGTTAGTGCTTCGCACTATAAACTGCTTATGATATTAGTGCTTCGCACATGTCATCATTTCATACGGTGAGACGTGATGTATGTGAATGTATGTTGTGTGGTCCCTCCACCAGGAGGCTATCCCATCGGTGTTTGATTACTGGACTCGTGAGAAGACTAATTCTCCGAGGCTCAGGAAAGGCACCACCCAAATTCTCTCTAGTTGAAAGACCGGATTAACTTCCCGTCTAGTAGATTGCGATGATTTAGGAACCTTAATGCCAAAAAGCCGCGAGAGTAACCTAAGATAGGTCAGCCTCTGAAAAAACCCAAATGAAGGAAAGTCTCTTCATGCTCTCATTTTAATTACTTGTAAACACAATTACTTGTAATTTCATTCCATATATATCTCCATGTAATGAGAAATATGAAGCAATGTGTCCACATACATGCTCTAAACAGCTGACACCCATTTTTGCAGGATAAAATTCCTAAAATGGACACATCACATAGCATGTTATTATACACCTTCCCTAAAGACTAAACTATGCTAGTCTTTCTTCGCAGGAATCAATTGGACCTACTACCCTATTAAAGTCCAAAAGGCAACAGTGCTACAAATAATCAATCATGTCGTCATCCCACCAGATCAAACTTAATGCGCTTTCTCAAAAGAATTCGACGGGTTAAGCAAACAGATTACAGATTTGGCTATTCTATTAAAAGAATTAGACCAATCTACACAGGGTTAGAAAATACCCGTACATACTGAGCCCTCCACATAAGGAGGAATCCCGGTCATTACCATACCAGAGACACAGTTGGATGCAACCAACAAAATTCATGATGCTACCCATCCCACTGGAGATCCAGACACTGGTGACATCAAAAAAAAAGTCCTCCAAATGGAAGAGACCCTTCGCGCTATCAAAGGAATTGGAACACACGGAAGTGTTTCATATGTTGATCTGTGTATTTTTCCAGGTGTTCATTACCCAGAAAAATTTAAAACTCCTGACTTCGAAAAATAAGATGGGTTAGGAGATCCTTACACACATTTAAAGGTCTTTATTGGAGAACTTGGATCTTATGCAGAGAATGAAAAGCTCAGAATGCAATTGTTCAAAAAAAGTCTAACTAGTGAAGCCCGTTCGTGGTACACAAGATTAGACAACTCCAAAATCCACAACTGGGAAGAGCTAGCACATGCCTTCCTCACTCAATACAGTTTTCAAACTCAAATGGCTCCTGATCGGTACCAAATTACCAAGATCAAGAAACAGTCCAACGAGTCTTTTAGAGAGTATGCCCAGAGGTGGAGACGCCTGGCTGCCCAAGTTAGTCCTGCCATGTCAGAATCAGAAATGCTCATGACATTCATAGATATACAAGAAACTCCCTTCTATGAGAGAGTTTTAGCCAGCATAGGCAAACCATTTTCTGAAATGGTTAAACATGGGGAGATGGCTGAAATGGGATTGAAATCAGGAAAGATTCAAGACCTAGCCGCACTCAAAGCTGTTGCTGATCATATCCAATCTGGAAATTATGGGAACAACCCCCGGAGGGTCCATAAAAAGAAAGAAGAGGATATTTCCCTAATACTACAGGGATAAAAAGGTAATCAAAACATGCCTAATCAAAAGAGAAACTACACTCCCTTTCCAGCACAGTCTGCAAACCCTCCAGTACCAAAAGGTGGAGAAGTCAAACGCCATCGAGTGTTTACACCTTTAGGGGATACCCTCGAGAACATTATTAATCTTCTGACAACACAGAAGAAAGTTACGCATCTTCTTCCACCAGCCAGCACTAATGGATGGGGTTTCAATGCTGCTAGGAAATGTGCTTATCATGCCGGGGCACCTGGACATGATACTCAGGATTGTTGGGCCTTGAAACACAAGATCCAAGATTTAATAGACAACGGGAGATCGTAGTCACCAAACCCGATCAGCCTCATGTATAAGACAACCCTCTTCCTCAACACAAAGAAGAAGAGGTCAACATGATTAATTGGAGCAGTGGACAGAGTTCCAACTTCAGCTGTGATTCATCCCAGACCATCAAAGATGGTGATGACAGATGGGATTATGCCAAGTTCCAATTCATAATGGAACGAAAGATCAAAGCTCTCGGCAAACAAGTTGATCAATTGGCCGAACTGGTGACTTATCAACATCAAGTAACTCGCCAATTAATCAGCCAGGAGCATGCCAGTCTCCTACCTATCGTCATGAATATTCCTCATAACTTTCATGAAACGAAATGCTGGAAGACAAAGTGACGAAGAGAGCAAATGCCAAAGCCCGTCGGGATTTCGCCAACAAATGGGAATTCACCTATTTGGGCCAACCCATGGAAGAAATCCTTCACATGTTAATCAATGAAGGAAGGATCAGTTCCCTTCTACCTCCAATCAACCCCGCTCAGATTTCAATGATAACTCGATGGAGTGTGTCAATACCACTCCCAGCCTCATGGTCACAAACACGTAAGAATGCTGGGCACTCCGCCACCTTATTCAAAATCTAATCGACAGTGGTGTACTGCGCCTGGCAGATAACGACACTGTGTTACGTACAAGTGAGAATACAGGCCCTACTAAGTGGAAAAGCGTAGTAGCAGTTATATCCACTGAAGTTGTAGGGATTAATACTTTGCTCACAATGCCGATAATTTAGCTCAAAGGAGGAAACAATCCTTTGAAAGTGGTCGCTCCCGAACCAATCAACTTGCAGTGCAGAGCACAATATCCTATTGTTATCTTGCACAAGGTTCCATGGAATTATGGAGAAGGTGAAGGATCCACCTCACATACCACTGCTGCATTGTCAAAGGAAAATCCACTGTATCTTCCCCATCGGGTGAGGAAACCCACCCCTAAATCAAAGGGGAAAATACCCACGAGAAGATTGAAAAATTCCTCTCACTACGTGGAATCATAACAAAGCCTCGGTGGTTTTAAGCTTGAAGGAAGCTCCACCAAAAATATCCATTTTAGACTTGGTCCTCACTTCCGAGAATCACCGGAAGGTCTTGTTAAAAGTTTTGGAAGAAGCCTATCTCCCGACATCAGTGGATACGGAAAAATTTCAACACATGTTTGATCAAATTTTCAACAATAATGTGATATCCTTCACTGATGATGACATACCGCTCGAAGGGACTGGTCACTGCAAACCGTTGCACATTGCGGTCTTATCCTCCGGATATATGGTGGTTGGAGTATTAATAGATTTAGGTTCCTCTCTGAATATCTGCCCATATGCCACCTTGGTGAAGATGAATATCAATCTCAACCGAATTCGGAGTAGCCATACTATCATAAAAGCTTTTGATGGAGCCCGCCAGAACTCTATTTGAGTAATTGAGTCGCCAATCGAAATTGGCCCTCATACATTCTCAGAGTATCCTTCCATGTGCTCAAGATAGATTCGGATACAACTCGCTTTCTTGGGACGACAATGGATCCACATGGCGGGCGCCCCTCCACCCTTCACCAACAATTGAAGTACATTATCAACAATAGCCTGGTCACAAACCAACGCCGAGCCGGAGTGTCCTCCACACGGGACGTGCCATTCATCAATGCAAATGCGCACGTAGAGCCGCCGGGCCATGCTTTGGAAATAAGCAACACCCAATACAACGCTATTGAGCACCATCGCTCAACCCCACATTTCACGATGAGGTGATGTCACCACTCAAGAAATGATGTCGTTGGGTCACAAGCCGTGACAAGGGTTGGGTAAAGACGGCCAGGTATCCAAAGACTCCCATTCGATTAACTAAGCAATTGAATACACTAGACTAGGCTATTCTGCCAGCTCTAGTAACAGGAATCCTCATAAGCATCAACAGATTCCTTTAGCTTCAACCATGTGGCGTTTGGCTTCGCCTTCAAACTCCGAGTCCGCACAACCTCCAGTAAAGGTGCCAACCAATGTCATGGCCATGTTATTTCCTAAGCCGATACCGGTGGAAGAAAAGAGAATCGTTATTCCAGATCCCGTAATCGAAGAGGAGGAGCGGAGAATCAAGGAAAACGTTGTCCGAATAATGTCGGGCATGCGCATCATCGTCCATGATGAACATACCAACAGATACACCCCAGACGATGATTGCCCTGACATAATGGCCATCATTTGGGATAGAGAGGATGATGACAATCCTCCATCATCAAGGGTCCACCCGGACTTTACCCTTACCAATTGGGATAACATTCCTTGCTTTGGTCGACGAGGGTAAAGCGGGCAGAAATTCTTTTCTGCCCTGTAGATACAATAACTTCTTACTTTTTTGTACAATATTAGCAGTTTATTTTGCCAGTATATGCTAACACTGTGTATGATCAACGCATTTCATATATACTAAGTGGAAGCATATTTTGTTTCAGGACTCTGAATTTAGATGTGCTTGTATTTGCGGATACGATGCCTCTCCTACACAAGGATTGTACCTTTAATGTAGAGATGAATTCAGCCTTGATGGATCTCCATAGGATGACATTGAGGTGCCTCCAGAAATTCAAGAATGGGTAAGAGACAAACCCAAACCTAACCTTGATCAAACCACTTCTTTCAATCTCGGAACCTTAGAGAGCCCTAAGTTAATCCAGATTGGTTCAGACCTTACCCCAAACCAACGGAATGACATGGTTGTGCTATTAACCCAATTCTAGGATGTGTTTGCATGGTCTCATGAAGATATGGTGGGTTTATCCGTTGACATTGTCCTTCATCGCCTTTCCATTAAAGAGGGATTTAAGCCAGTCAAACAAAATCTCAGGCGAGTGAAACCTGAGTGGAGTTTAAAGGTGAAAGAAGAAATTGTGAAACAATTTCAAGCCGACATCATCATGGTGTCTACATATCCTGAATGGATATCCAACATCGTGCCCGTACCTAAACCTGGAGGGAAGGTGCGAGTTTGCGTGGATTATCGGGACTTGAACAAAGCTTGCTTAAAAGATAGCTTTCCCGTGCCATTTATCCACATTCTCATTAACAATACTACGCAATACGACATGTACTCCTTTGCTGATTGCTTTGCGGGGTACCATCAGATCATGGTTGCCGAGGAAATTCGTGAGAAGACTGCTTTCATCACTCCTTGGGGAACTTTTTGCTATAGATGGTTGTCATTCGGCCTCATCAATGTCGGACCTACCTATCAACGAGCTATGATGGCTCTTTTCCATGACTTAAGGCATAAAGAGATTGAGATCTACGTGGATGACATCATTGTCAAGTCCCGAAAGGAGGATGATCATCTAGACCATCTCAGAAAGTTGTTCAATAGGTTGCGTAAGTACAACTTGAAGTTGAATCCACCTAAGTGCGCCTTTGGCGTCAAGTCAGGCAAGTTGCTAGGATTTCTAGTCAGCCACAAAGAGATTGAGCTGGATCCTACCAAAATCCAAGCCATCACGAAAATGCCCATTCCTCAAACAGAGAAGGAAATACGGGGATTTTTGGGAAGGATCAACTTCATCAGCAGGTTTATCTCCCAACTCACAGCAACCTGTGAGCCAATCTTCAAGTTATTAAGGAAGAACTCCTCTATGAAATTTAATGATGAGTGCCGAATGCCTTCCTTACAATCAAGAAACAAATGACTAGTAAAAGCTCCTATCTTGGTACCACCTGTGGATGATGTTCCCCTGCTCATGTACTTCGTCCATAAGTGACAATGCCATGGGTCAGATGCTATGACACAAAAGACGATAGAGGCCAAGAACGAGCTATCTATTACCTCAGCAAAAGGTTCAGCAGTAGTGAACACAAATACACTTTGATCGAAAAGACATGTTGTGCTTTAGCATGGGCTTCCATGAGGTTACAACATTACCTACATGGTCACACAACCCATCTCATATCCCGCGTGGATCCTCTCAAGTACGTGTTCAATAAACCCATGTTGAATTGCCGGCTGTCCAGATGGCAGTTGATCCTACAACAATTTGACATCGTATATGTGACTCAAAAGTCCATCAAAGCTCAAGGAATCGCGGATCAACTGGCCGCCGCACCTTCAAGGGATTTCAAACCCTTGGAAACATATTTCCCCGATGAAGGAGTAATGACAGTGCAGCAACACCATCAGTACAATACATGCCAATCATGGAAGATATATTTTGATGGAGCTGTTAATATGGAAGGCTCTGGAGCTAGAGCAATTCTAATATCTGGTACGGGGGAGCAATATCCCGTCCCTGTCAAATTACAGTTTGTCAGCACCAATAATATGGCTGAGTATGAAGGCTGTCTCATGGGGCTAAAACTTGCCCGTTCAATGGGCATCAAGCGATTAACTGTCCTTGGAGATTCAGAGTTGGTAATCAGACAATCCACCGGAGTCTATCAAACCAAGGAACTACACTTGTTGCCTTACCATCGGCAGGTCTTAAAGATGGCTTTAGAGTTCAAAGAAATCTCCTTTCTACATGTTCCTCGTAATAGGAATGACTTTGCGGATGAATTAGCAACCCTGGCCTCCTTGATTCGTATATCAGACAAGGAACACTTGCCAAGCGTCACAATTTCCCTGCACAAGGCCCCAACCTATGGGAATTACGTTGGAGAAGTATCGGATGAGCTACCTTCCATCCAACCTCTTTGGTATCAGCATATCAAGGAATATCTGCGAGATGGATCTACACCCGATGAGGCGAGCTTGACTGAGAAAAGGCGGATCCATCGACTTGCTATGAAGTTCTACCTGAGTGGAGATGCGCTCTACAAAAGAGATGCAGGACTGGGTCTCCTCAGGTGTCTAGACAAAGATCAAGCCCAAAGGCTTATGGATGAAATCTATGGTGGAGTCTGTGGCCCCCTCCTTGTCAAGAAAGTACTCAGGAAGGGACATTATTGGCTATCTCTCAAGGCTGATTGCAATGACCACGTAAAAAGATGCTATCGCTGCATTCATGGGAATGCTATACACGCCCTCCACAGGGAGCTCCACAATATGAGTTCGCCTTGCCCTTCTCAATGTGGGGAATGGACGTTATCGGGCCCATCGAGCCTAAAGCCGAAGAATGGTCACCGATTTATCTTCACCACGATCGACTACTTCACCAAGTGGGTAAAAGCGACCTCTTTCCCGGTGGTCACTAAAGAAGTCATCATTACTTTCATCGAAAACAATGTTGTTTGTCGATATGGACAACCGGAGGTGATTGTGTCGACAATGCCAAAACCTCAACAACAAAATGATGGAGGAGTTATGCAAGAAATTCCACATCAAACATCTTAACTCACATCTATCGTCTCAAGATGAATGGTGGTCATTGAAGCGCTAACAAAAACATCAAGAAGATTATGCAAATGATGTTCGCCAACCACAAAGATTGGCTCGACCTATTGCCTCGACTCTGTTAGCCTACTGGGACCACAATGCGCATTTCAACCGGGGCAACTCCTACGCTTTAACCTTTGGGATGGAAGCAAAGGTTCCCATAGAAGTTGAGATGGAATCTCTCAGAGTGTTGATCAACGCCACCGGATGAAAACCAATGGGTACAAGACAGTATCACCAATTGTCTCTCGATAGACGAAAAGGCGAACCGCGCTATCTTCCATGGTCAATTATATCAAAAAAGGATCGCCAGACTCTACAACAAAAAAAAAGTCCGCCACGGCAATTTAAACAACACGACTTGGTTCTGAAGAAGATTCTTGACAACCAAGATCAGGCCAAAGGAAAATTCGCTCCTAACTGGGAAGGCCCGTTTATTGTCAAAGAAGTATTGACAGGAGGCGCTCTCAGATTGCAAGAAATGGACGTTTATGAATTTCCACAAATCATCAACTCTGACACCGTGAAATGGTATTACGTCTGAAGTAACCAGCAAACATCCTGGTGCATCATCATCAGGTCACCAGTCATTCCGGTTCTTTAACCCTTTACCACATACAACTTATCTACACTTTGCCCCTCAGGGAAACATACTCTTCAAGCCAGTAGCCAGGCTTTCTCCTTTGCGCTCATACAACTTAGGTCATCCCACCGCGGATTGAACCTCTTGCGTTTGCAGTTTTGCTACCCATACAACTTATCTACACTTTGCCCCTCAGGGAAACATACTCTTCAAGCCAGCAGCCTGGCTTTCTCCTTTGCGCTCATACAACTTAGGTCATCCCACCGCGGATTGAACCTCTTGCGTTTGCAGTTTTGCTACCCATACATGGGATCAAACTTCTCATACCTGCAGTTTATCCTCAACCTAGGATTAAACTTTCTCTCCCCGCATTCTGACCTGCACACGGGATTACGTTTTCTTCTCACCCTGAGGGGGGAACTACGTCGACCTGATCTCCTCTTCAATAGGAGTACGTACGCAACCATGTTATATGGCCCGATCGCAATAAAACAAAAACAACAAAAACATTTCTACCCTCTTCTCCTCACAAAAACAACCAAAAACATTCCTACCCCATGTCAGCCATATACAGCGTTGAACCTCTTACACCAGGTTCGAACTACGCAGACCTGATCTCCTCTTCAATAGGAGTACGTAGGCAGCCATTCATGGTGCGGTCTCACCCCCTACCAAAACACAAACCATTGTCAACGGGTATTGGGATTCTCTTTCGATCCACTACATTTCATTCTTGGCTTGCACCAAAGGATGGAATTACCCCGATCTCCTCCCAAATAGGAGATTCGGCGACCATCTAAGCCACGGTCATACCTTGAAGAGCAGCACCAAACCATAAGAGGTGGAATTAACTAGGCTTCTCCTAAATAGAAGTACTGGCGACCATCTGTGGGGCGGTCAATCTCTGAAAGGAAAACCACATTCCTCTCCACGTTGCTATCCCAAAACAAGTCCCAAGACACCAAAGATAGTAGGGATACATAGATCAATGATCCATTCTGAACTATCCAAAGACAGCTTAATGTCCATCCATCAAGGAAGAATTCAGAACGCATCAAGATCACAAGCCCTGAGGTAGCAGACAAAATATCAAACAAATAGCAAGGCATATCTAAAAGGGAAGTGATCCAAAAATATATTTCTCTGTCATATATAATGCTGTTTGATATATACAATGTAAACTGTGCATGACAAAATGGCTAAGCTAGTCTGTACAGGTAAATACAAGCTCATCTATGAATCCGGGTATATACGAGCTAGCAAGCCCAACATGGCATCCCTCTCAGAAGAAGGAGGTAAAGTTGTGGTCTCCTGCATGAGAATATCCACGCGACCTAATAGATCAGAAGCTGTCTGCATGATGACCATATGCTCATCAATGTAAGCACTTATCTCTGCAATCATGCCAGTGGTAAGGGACCTCGCAAAGAAGATTATCTCATGATACCACATCCCGGGCAGATATGGCGACATCCCGCTCAACTACCGCTGCGTCTAGGGCTGACCTGACCTCATCACGCTCATCGACGGCGGCATCTCTACGAACCAATGCCTCGTCTCTCTCTAATAGAGCGGCGTCCCTCACATCCAGAGCAGTCGATATCATAGATCGGATCTGATCTCTCTCAAAGGTCATCAGATGAAGACTCGCCCAAGTAATCTTGTGTCGGGTCTTTGAATCACAAAAGTATCCGGTACTAGGAGAATCCGGAAGAAATGTCGGCAACCCAAAGAATGGCTCCTCCTCGATGTAGGTATCAATGTCCTCCGCAGGCTCTACATCGTCTGACTTAATCTCCCAGATCGCAAATCTCCGCTGCGGTAGATAAAACCTCTATCTCCATCCATGCGGAGTACTCTGCGGAATAACCGGGACAACTGGCAGGAAAAATAGCTAGCTCACGCTGATCCCAGCAAGCATATACACGAGATCGGTCTATTGTTGAGAGGTATCGAGAAGCTGAACGCTGGTTTGCCGCTCCCTCAAAAGTATGAAAATCCTGGAACTTGTTGAACTGCGACATCGTGACCAATGGGTGATAAGTAGTCACGCCCCTCAAGCCAACCAAAGGGAGGAAATCCATGCCCGGAGCATGAGTAATGAAGTTGTATGGTGAGCAAAGCCCCGAGCACAGCAATATGCTAAATGGATCTCGATATTCGCCAAAATGCGCATCAGATCGAGCATCTGTACACTCCGATGGTTAAAAGGAGTACGACATAGCCACCTCATGGGAGAAACAATACCTGTGCCATCTAAAGGTACCAACCGATCGCAAGGCGTGACATAAACCACACATACAACATGCCCGAACTCCCAGTAAACACACCTGACGGGTAAGTACGGCAGTAGGACGCTGATCGCAAGGTCTCTGCCATGATCATAGGTACAATGGTACGACCCTCCCTGAGAGCTCTCACCGCCATGATAACGCCTATATCTATCTCATCCATATACCGCGACATGTACACGTATGACAGTACACATAGTATTAACACATCAACTCTGGCCAAACGCCAATGATCCTCCGACCTGGTGAAATCCCCAGAATGTCGTGAGTAGCTATCCTCCACGCCAAATCTATCATACGTAAAATCTTTGAGATCACGTGCCCAGATGTCAACTCATCCTTGCACTACTCTGCGCCTCAATCCTGTGAGAGTCATGAATCTCCTACTTATGTCTCCCAAAACCATGTGCACGCAAGGTCTGTCTAAGGGCAGCATCGTTAAACGTGCATACTCTTCAGAGTAGTAGAGTCAACTCACGGGTACCAAAACGGAATACCTTCCTATCAGCCTAGCCAATGCTCTAGCATCCCATCTACAAATCCTGCAGGAACCTGAAATGCCAAAAGGGTTATGGTATGCTGTAATAACATATCTACAGTCACCCTATCTAGTGGTGACATGCTATCGCATCACGAGCCAAGATACCCAATGCCACCACCGACGGTGGGTATGATCTATACTGACTAACTCGTCAAAGAAGACATCTGCATGCTCCGTGTCATAAGACCATCCAGGGGTCAATACCGAGTATCTCTGGACATACATACATATGCATAACATGATACATGCATAACAGATAATGGATGGCAATATGATACAGGGAATGAAAAAATGGTACATACATTCCTAAATATATCATCATCTAATACATCAGCTCTATACAGCTACAAATACCTGAAAATGGGGCATAAACGCCCTACTACTAATAGAGGCCTATCAAAAGATATAGCGAGAATAGGGAACAACCACCCAATATCTAACAGAGGCCTATCAAAAGATATAGCGAGAATACACATCAGAAGAAGACAATGGTCTCGATGTCCACATCCTCAATCCTGTCCACCTGATGTAACTCCTCCTGAGTCACTGGATCTCTATCAACAAGGATGTCAGGCCTATAAAGGGGAGGATCTACGCCGACAAAACCAAATGGGTTGTCTGAGGGGCCAGCCCCTGAGCTGGAGGGAACAAATGTGTTCGCCTCTGCTGGATCTCTGCCCAAATGCCGAATAAATATCTCGTGTCTCGATCCAATCACGGGTCAAGTTATCAACTCAGGTCATATGGGTTTGAGCTCAAACACAAGCTACCCAATCATCATCATCAATGATCCAGAACCATGTCCCCCATAAATCGTGGTGGCACGGATCGGGCCCCAATAGTGCGAGGGGAGCCACCAAATACCGAATATCTCTTGAGTACATGGACCCTCTGATAAATCAAAACCGTCAACTCCCAACAATGGAATATCAGTGGTAGGTGATTGTGATATAGGCCAATGACGCCTGACAGGAGGCAAGATCGGTATACGAATCTCCCCTGTGGTGCTCCTAATAGCACGCTCTCCTAAATAGAGCTCTCAACCTCCATCTGTGAAGAGAGGAAATCTCCGGGTGGAAATCAAATACTCTACTCCAGTAGGGTGTCCATCCTCAAAACCGATGATTAAATGATCCCCTGAGTATGGAAGCCATGTGATGGCGTCAGCCGTTAGCAACTCCAGCTGCATACGGCAATGAGCGAAGCCCTTAGATACAGGGACCTCTGGCAAAATAGAATGGTGCCATCGTCGTCCTCGTGGATAGGTATCTAAGCCTAACACACTCATAGGACGCAAACATGGAAGCCTCTTATAGGCCCAAAACTGCCAACACAATGGCAAAACATCTGCTGTCAGTAAACACTCTTAACTTGTGAAGGGAAAAAGACAAGAGAAATACTCACCAGCAAAAACGGGTAAAATCCTAGCCAAGCCTCGGTCAAACCTTGTGAGCGTAGACACATGCCCCGGAGGAAATAGGCAAAGGTGTAAGAGCCCCAATCGTACTCTCCTATACGGTCTACATCGCGTGTGGCGCTGACCAAAGTGAAAGATACTGTGGAAGAGTTATCTACTATGAAGCAGCCTCGAATGATTATCAGGAACAATCGCCAGATAACGCGATCCCCGATCCTAATATCATCGTGCATGGGCTCACTCAATAGCCCGCTTATAACATCTACGCTCAAAGGACCCGAACGAATCAGCCCTACCTTTGGCGCACAAATACCGGAACTCCTAACAAGGACCGGACGACAAGAGGGGTGATATTCGCCATGCAAGGCAATCGCTCCTCCAAACTCCATACCGTGATAAATCGCCAATCCATAAAGCGCCATCATCACCTCACAATCCAAATAGTGGAGTGATCGAGTCCGATGAAACCATCGCTGACAATACCCCGAGGTAACCCTGTGACAACGACGGGAATGATGAGAAAAATGCCCCAAATCCCCACTTATGCACTCATCGCTTCTATAATCGGGATGAAGCGCTGGTACATGGAGTGGATGCTAAACCCGCCCCCGAGGTCAGTAAAACCCGAACTCGCATGAAGCACGATCAACATCGGAACCCTTTTAATCCTCATCAATAGGAAAGAAGGAAGATAAAGTCTAACGTCATACCTCGTTAGCATGCAAGTACATCAATGGGTGTCTACCCAAATCACCTAGCAACTCTGGGTTCACCACCTGGATGATCGGAAGCTCCCTGCGAGGGATATGTACAATAGGAGCGGGATCCTCAATATCCACCTCCTCGTCCTCAACGTCTGGAACATATTCCTGGACGGGATGAATCATAGCCTCCACCAACCGACGAGGCTATCTGACAGAACGGGGACGAAGCACTTCAGAAGCCCTCCGCCGTACGCCAGAAGTGGTCCTGTAAGAACTGCTCGGCTGATTCGGATCCATAATATCTGGACAACAAGTCTCCAAAGCACCTCAAAAAGGGTGTGGTATTTCTTTACCTGGAGCTTTCTAAAATGCATTATATGACTACATGCATGCATGCATTTACATTAACATATAATAGAGTTAGAATACATGACTACCCAATGCCTACATTTGGAAAAATTTTGCCATAGTCCCCTTTGAAAATAGGACTATCTACATGCACGCAGGCTTGTCTAGGTGGCCATTCAGTAGCACACCTGCCCCAAAGTCATATACAGAATATATGCATAAAAAATCAAGAACATCATGCATAAGGCCAACCTCAATACTAGGAGTATTTTTCCTTTCTACCTTTTGCTCATTGGACCTCAAATAGACAAGAAATAGCGAGAAAAGGTGTCAATTTGACCGTCTCTCAAAAGTTAAATTTTTTCACATCATTATGTTCAAAGATGGTTTAATACTAACATTTACTATGTTGAATATTTTTATCAAGTCATTTGTGCATACATAATCACTAATATGTGTCTAGATGCATTTCGTATGCGATATCTCACAATCTAACTGACGAAAACGGAAAAAATGCATGCATACATTACCAGGATAGTGTAGAACACTTGTACGGTGACGAAATTTGTAAAAAGCAAATTTCAACTCAAAGAACTGAAAGTGGCTCACGGTTTTTCTAGAGAGAAACAAGTTGAAAGTGACTTATGAAGGCAGCATCATCGATTTATCATCTGACGCTTTGGTCAGCGAGCTCACTGCATGTGCGCAAGCAGTGCACCTGCGGCTCCTCTATGTGGGTCCCACCCCTCCGACTCGGGCTAGTTTAAGTTAAAATGGATTTCTTACGGGCTAGAAAGGTCAAATCGGGAATAAAAATGCCACGCGATTGAGCAAAATAGCATACAATCCTGGTCTTCTCTCGGATGAGACTTTGAATCAAGACATCACTCATCAGTAGTCGCTTTGAACACAAGGTATACTCGCCAATGACCTCAGTTGTCACAAATCACATACGGCAATACCTTATACAGGTCCGATGCTGCTGACTCCAGGTCGTTACCCTACTTGAGTCCCGACGAGGGTTACAACGTGAGTCCCCGACGGAGGTTACAACGTAGATCCCCGGAGGGGGTTACAACATGTTCATCCATTGCCATGTCCGTCAACGAAGGTCAAGCAGCCTTGACGTTATTTCTGCCGATGGCAAGTAAACCCATCGACCTTGAGAACCGTTCGATAGTCGCGTATGTACTCATGCGTCCCCAGTGAATCCCCGACGGGGGTTACAACGTGAGTCCCCGACGGGGGTTACAATGTAGATCCCCGGTGGGGGTTCCAACACGTTCATCCGTTGCCATGTCCGTCAACGAAGGTCAAGCAGCCTTGACATCATTTCAGCCGATAGCATTTAAACCTCATCGAGCTATAGAGCTATTCGAGGTTCTCATACCCACCGGTACTTCATATTCCCCAAATGGATCCCCTACGGGGTCACAACACAATGCTCCGTTGATCTACACATCAGCGAAGGTCAAGTAACCTTGATGATCTCCTCACAGAGTTTCATCCGTTGATTCACATCGTCGTGAAGGTCAAGCAACCTTGACAAGATATCCCATGAGATGCTTCAAATTGCTGATTCACATCGTCCAATGAAGGTCGCATCCCTCGACAAAGATTTGATGTTGGCAGTAAATCCAATAGAATCATGACATATTCTGGCGATACTAACCAGGAGAGGTCAACATTATCAAAGAGGATAAATGATGGAATATGTTATACACATCCTCAAATAGATCAAGCTTTATCCCCACAGATCTCTCACGCATAAGAGATACCCCTTCAGTATCAAGTCGTTATCAAAAACACAGGAATTTGGTGATAACTCCAACACCAATATCCTAACAGATTCGGCTTGCACATCAGATCTGGTCAGTATTGCCAATCCCCAGTTTAAGCAAGAGGAAGCCAACAATCATCCCCAGCATGTTGGGCCACAACCCCGTACACATGCATCATACATTTGCATCATGTTGCTACCCTTAGCACCATGTTTATCTTATTGCATTTCAAGTGTCTAAGATTCTTTATCCTACCCATACATCGCCATGCATAAGTATGATAAAGAGGGGCATCTGTAGACACTCAAAATTTTTTGTACTCATCATTATTAACATCATAGGAGGATGATTCGCTTTTTTAAGAGAGAACCCCGAAAGACAATCCAAATCCATATCGGATACTATAGGAAGTGCAACATCAACCGGATCGCAATCTGGGTAAATAATTTCAACCTCGAGATCTAACCCGAGACTGCGAGATACAATACCGGAAACACACACCGAGAAGATTGATTAATCTCGAGAGATGACCCCGAGGTATCCAAATTCTCGGTCCCAACCATGGAATAGCCACCAACCTTAGTGATAACCCCAAGGAATGCGCTTTGAGATAACCCGAAAATGCTTGTTTCAAATGCCATCGCCTTCAATCTCTAAGACTCACAACAAGATACACCGTACAACCCGAGCAATAACATCGGGAAGACAGCACACCTCAAAAATGACAATGAGGACCTTCAACAAATTACAAGCATTCAATCTCAAATAAGTCCGAGCAACGCCTGCTTTATCGGCCCAATCCGGCGATAGCACCGGTGAGGGGCAACATCGTCATCTCAGCCAAAACGATGCCATGTCACGTCTCTACGCAACAATGTCCCACAAGGCTAACCAATCCCGAATGACTATTGTGTGGGGTAACGGGTGAAAGTTGAAGCTTGAAGATCGGAGGGCATCGTCCCATCTTCAAAGACTTCGTACAAACTCTAATCCCATGCCATCGTATAACTCTCGACAACGGCGATCCGAAATAGGTCCTGAATACCTCAAAATGGATGCCCGGATTGCACTTCTCAAAATCCGAATGGACATTATAGTGCCTGAGTGCACGTACTTTGAGACGACCCGACCCGGCTCTGGTACACCTGCGGCTGAGCTGCAGGTACACTTGCGGCTCCTTTTGCCTATAAATAAGAGGCTTGGGGTGCTGATTTCTAAGGAGAAATCGACGGGGAAACCCTGCACAATTTGCTCTGCACTTGCCATACAGTGTATTTTCCCGCTTTCAAACACCTATGTGCTCATATATAGCCCTTTTTGTACACATCCAAGCCAGTGTTTCTCCACTCTAAAGATATAGAAACACTTTTTTTAGCAGTCAGCTGTAAGCCTTCTCACACACTTTAGAGTCTTTCTCTTCATCTTTGCACACACCCTTCTACACGTTGAGAGTCGTGCTGCTTGTTTTTGCCCGGACTTCGGTCCGTGGTTTCCTTCCAGTCTGTATATATATTATATATATATATATATTTATATATATCGACTAACATTATCGAGTTATGACTCGATAGAGCCTAGACTTCGGTCTGGAGCGTTTACTGCTTTAATATATATATACTTATATATATTAATTGTCTGTCGAACTTTGTTCGATGAGCCTAGACTTCGGTCTGGAGCGTTTACTGCTTTAATATATATACTTATATATATTAACTGTCTGTCGGACTTTGTTCGATGAGCCTGAACTTGATGCAGTGCGTTTATTCGCTTTTATATATATATATATATATATATATATATATATATATATATATATATATATTATATATCAACATATATCAACTGGTGGGACTTTGTTCGATGAGCCTGAACTTGGTTTGGTGCATTTACTCGCTTATATATATATATTTATATATATGAATCGTGGTCGAACTCATTCGATGATGAGCACAGATTTTACATCCGAGCATTTCTTTATATATATATATATATATATATATATATTATTTCGCCCCGCTCGAGTTCCTTCGTGGCGCTTGATCACTTTACTGACTTTATTTACGTTTTGTCCGCTTTTGGAGTTTCCTCCGTGACGGTTGATAACTTTAATAGCTTTATTTATATTTCGATCCCCATGGAGGTGCTTCGTGGTTGGTGATCATGTATACGTATATATATATATATATATATATATATATATATATATATATATATATATATATATATATATATATTTACCGCTTTTATATATATATACCGCTATTGCTTTTATACAAATTGCAATATTCTCATGCTTTAGGAATCATGTGATCACAGATTCATCCCATTGGATCTAGATTCGGTTCCGTGATGGACATTTTTAGTACATGGCGACTTTGTAAATTATTCTGCGATGTCCGAATTTCCTCGGATGGTTTCCATACCCACGAGGAAATCGGCATTATTTTTATATATTATTTTCATACGGATGCTTCACATTCGTCAAATAAAATCAATCAAACCGATCGCTTAATAAAAATGGGAGTGTAAAAGGTCTCAATTCCTATTCAAAGATCGTGGTTTGAAAAACCTCTTTATAAAACATCATTGCCATATCTTGCTAAAATTGAATTTTTATATAAATTCAAATCCTGTGTATATAGGTTCGAAAGAGGCCTCGCACAACTTTCATATAACAGCACATTGACCCAAAATTCTACCTTGTGCTTGTTATCTTAGTAACGACCCCAAAGTTCATACAATAATATTCTCCTTCTCGATCGTTAACAATACAACTTTTTCCTATCTTTACATCATTATTCGATATTAAAATCACTAAAATTGGGGAATATTTAAAACTTTTATAAATTTTCTTCCTTATTGCCCTAAATCGCAACCTTTACATTACATCTCTTCGATTCAAATTTATATCATGAATCGTTACAACAAAATGACTATACAAAGTCTTACATCATAAATAGATATCCATATACACCGGATAGCTCAATTTACAATTCAACAACATGTTACATTGAAAATCTTACATACATTTCTCATAAAATATAAGTAATCTTCGTGAATATAGAGCTCTATAACTCACTTAGCACATATCCTTACCTTAATTCCTTGACCTGTAAAAGTGGTTATTTGCAAGAGTGAGCTCGACAACCCAACAAAATCTAACAGTTTTCATGCATCACATAACACCTAATAATATGCTAAGCATACATATCATAATAATTAAAGTAACATGGGATACATGCTTTTAATTCACATAGCAAATATAAAGATTGAGTTCTTTACTCAATCCTCATTTAACCACAACAATGCAGTCATAAATTGACTTTAACATTTCATAAATTCAACATGTATAACATATCATGCAATTTAAAACAGTTCATCAAGTCCACATAGAAAATAGGAACCGAAAGACTTGTCTTGATCGTTGTTTACCAATAACAGTTTAACAACTTACAAATATCTACACTTCACGTGCCCTACACAATTATATAATCATTCCCATTAACCATTAGTTACATAGCAACGCATAGTAGTTGTAATGTAAACTTTATTCTACGTCTCATAACCCTTCCTATCATAAATACACAATGTTCAACTTAATTGTGTTAACTTTCAACTTATATCTCACTATATTTCATATTCGCAGTTCATTCAAGTGCTTAAGTCTTGCTACGACTACTTATTGATTTTATATTAAATCCATTCCATATCTTATAATATTCATTTCAATTGAATTGAAACACTTTTTAAGTTCATTAACACTTGGCACGGCGTTTCGAAGTTCAATCGTCACACGCCCGATTTGCATCTCTTGTGTATGCTTACTATACTTCTATAACTTATCTAATACATTATTTATCAATATTAAGCATCATTATATTTACTAATATTCAAGTTTTATAACTTAGAATAACATCTTTTATCGTCAGGAGCACTACACATGCATATGTTCATGCCCGACGCCCTCCGATTGCCCCCAAAAACACAACAATCCTAAAGATAACAATTTTAACTACTGTTACAGATCTCAAATTGATAAACTTAAAGAACGAAAGTTGTAGGTCTACTCGTCCTCGTTCCGGATCATCTTGAATCACCTCAATCGGAGTTCGTATGAGAAAGTTATGGCCATTTTACTATAGGAGGTCAAAACTGTCTGACTCAGACTACAATTCCGGCGCTAGGGCACGAGGACTAAGCTAGCCAGTGGCGCCGGGGCGCAAATTTCTGGCGCTGGTGCGCGAATTTCTGGTGCTGGGGCGCCAAAACTTGCAGAACCCAACTATCGGAGAACAGAACAACTAATTTCTGTCTATTTAACACTACTAACATCTAAATTAACATGCTAACTTATATAAATTATACATATACACACTACCCAACATGCATATACTAGTTTAAACCACTAAACAATAATTTTAGAAAACTTAAATCATTGTACGCACTGTTTTAAAACCAAAACTCCATTATCAATGTTTGACAAGGTTTAACACTGTAAAACCAATTTCTTTCTTGCATACGTAAATTTAGCATACAATCACATATATATACATATATATGCTAGTTATAACAATTACCATTACAATTACGCATACTTTCATACTCAATTGTAAGAGCATAGTTTACATAAAGTTTTTGTAAAAAAAAAAACTTTATACTATAGTGAAACTTAAGATCACAGAAACTTTAGAAATTACGCCATATAAACATATATACGTACATATATATGGTATAAAGGTTTTGAATAATACCTTCTTTTTCTTGGTTAACCCTTGCTAGTCACAGACAACCTTGCAACTTCAGAGACCTTTTCCTCTCAATTTACTCTATTCTCTCTCAATTTCTGCAATCTTCCTTTTCTTTTCTCTTGAGCCAAAACCCAAATACTCTTTACGTAAAAACAAAATAAAACCAACGCATTGCTTGGTTTAAAACAAAACCGACGCCACTACTAATACCCCTATTCAATTTATCAGTTACCAAATTAATATATATATTTTATTTATATTTTATTTATTAAAATTCAAAATTTAAAAACCAAAAGCCATAGGACTTTGTTTGGCAAAATAATTTAAAACTTAGAGACTTAATATATTTAAGCCTTGTTTGGCAAAAATAAATTAAAACTACTTTAATTTATTTTAATAACCACTTATAATATAGTTATTTGTCACACTTCTAATTAATTAAGTTTTCATACTTAATTTAATTAATTCTAATAACAATTCATTGCATAATATAATAATTTATTTAATCATTATAAACTTTCTAACTTAATTATTAAATTAAATTAGATTACTATTTCAAAATAATTACTTTCTTTAACTCATTAATTATTTATTAAACAAATAATTAACCAAATCAAATCGAATTAATTAAACAAATATTTATTCAACGATAAACACATCCATTAAATATTTATATAATTCAATAACTATTTAAATATTATAATTAAAAAATCTGGATTGTTACAATCTTCATCTGATCTAGCTCGACTATGATCTCTGCATGTAATTAGTAGACTCTACGAACTCAAAGTGTAGTCTACGATCCTTGACATGACTTCGGCATCAGTAGACTCTATGACCTCGAGTGTAGTCTGCGATCCTTAACTTGGGCTTTGGCATCGGTAAACTCTACGACTCCGAGTGTAGTCTATGTTTCTGACTTGGCTTCGGCAGATGTTCGGTCGACTCGTAGGCAGGCTGTCTCTATGATTCTGAACATGACTTCTTCAGTAGACTTCGGCTCTGAGGAAGTTCTACTCGACACACTATGATTCTTCCTCGTCTCTCCTGGCAGTCTACGAACTCCGAGATCTACTATCTTGCAGACTACGATTCTGCCTCGACAGCTCTCGAGTTCTCCTTAACTCTCCTGGCAGACTATGATTTCTGGTGTAGTGCTCGACGATCAAACAAGCCTATCTATTACATCATAAGATCAACCTAGCATGCTTGATCTTTCTATATTTTTAGTCCTTGTACATCATTTCTTTATAAGGACTTTACAAAGCTGTTTTGCTTATGTAGGATCAACCTAACATACTTGATCAATTCATTCTAAGTCTTTGTACACATGTTTCTATTATCTATCAAAGGACTTTACAGCTTTTTTTAATGCAAGCATACTTGCATATTTATTCATAATCTCCCCCTATTTGATTATGACAAAAACATTAAGTGCATATGCATGTTATGAATGAATCTTATATACAGTGAGCAGCTGTATTTCTATAACAGATAATCATGAATGTCATTTATAAAGATATGACAATTTATACATTAAGACACTTTACATCCTGGATCCAGAACATACCTAACTAGTTAGAGATGTACCTCTTTGGCTCCATGTATGTTTCCAGGATGTCTGTTGATCAGTTATTCATCTGTTTGTTCTTCTTGCTCTTGTTCCCCCTTGGGAAGATGACCTTCTGTCTTTTCTTAGCTCTCCTTCAGCATCATTCTGAACATGCTCCCCCTCAAACTCTACGATCACGTGATCATCAACTTTTCCCCCCTCAGATGATGACTCTGCCTCTTCTTCTGTTGTCAGCTTCTTTGACTTCTTTTCTCCTATCCCTCTGCTCTTCTTTGAGTGCCTCTTGCTGCTCTTGCTCTTCCTCTTTCTATGCCTCTTTTTCTCCCCCTTTTTGTCATTAATCATTTGTGAGAGCTGCTCCATGTTGGACATAAGCTGCTCCATTAGGTAGGAGGAGTTGATAACTTTAAACTTGAGTTCCTGTTGGCCCAACTCAAGTTGCACTAAGAAAGACTGCTTCAGGTCGTTAATCTTGTCAGAGAGGGCTTGGATCTACTCTTCATTGTCCTTCTGAACTCGTAGAGCTTCTGCTCATTCGTTACAATCTTCCCTACTTACAAAGATTCTGTCCCCAGAATCGAAGACACAAATTAAACAAATAACTCAGAGTAATCTTTCATCATTTTATCTAAATATAGATTTTATATTTCCTACTACATTCATTACCTTAACAAATTTTAGGTTTCATTTCATAACTTTCACTTGAACTCAATATATTCTGAGTATTATATTCTTAACCCATTCATTTCCTTTTCTAAGAATCGCTATCATAAACACTCGGGATATTATATTCACCATTTCTTCTAAGAATTTTGTCCTCGAAATTTTATTTATTAATCTTTATTCATTCAATCTATCAAAGTAGATTTTTACGTCACTACTTAATTCATTCATTGGTTTCTATAACCACTTTCTTTCCACAAAGATCATTCTACAACTATTAACTTTTCTATTAAAAGTTTCACATTATTCTTTGATAACTCACATCCTTCTCACTTCAAAATCAATTTTCTCATTTATTCAACATATTCATCATTCAGTGTCGCATTCTACGACTTAGTTCTTTCTAAGGAATACTTTTCTTTTTCACTTCCATCTTGCAGAATAACAAGAATCTTCCACAATTGTTCAATAATTGGGAAGTAGTATGAATAACTCAGGAATTTAAAAGATTCCAAATCATGCTTAGGGGTCATAAGACCATGAACTCTTCTCTAGGTTTAATAGCGCTTCACCCCTTGGTTCTTCACACTTTAAACCCTCTTTGGCGTAATGTTTATCAATCACAAAGATCGGAAACACCTCCACTGCATACACTAGGTTGCCAAATTTATGTTATACTACTACGTTAGTATGAACGTAGTGTTTTGTAACGACTATAAGCGTTACGCTCGGTACTTAGGGTGTTAAGCCCTTCGTACAATGTATTGTGCACAAACATTTTAGCGCAAAGTTTAAACTAAGCGCAACCTCTAATAAAAGAGTTATTCATCTCAGAATTTTGAGTGCAAGCATTCAACTGAGGGTCTAATGACCACGAACCATGTCCACAGTTATAAGTAATCTTTCAACTTTAACTTTAACAGTCATACGACTATAAGGACTCCAAGGTACTTAGGGGATCAATCCTTCGTATATGTATTGTGCTCAAACATTTCAAATATGAAAGTATAAACTAAAGCGTTAACCCCCTAAATAATAGGGTTGTTCATCTCAGCTTTTTAACATCTGAATCTGCACCAAAACAATTTGGTTTGTCATAACTTCTCAAGAAACTCTTGAATTTCATGAACATCTTTCAATATTAGTTTAGCTAAATCAAATAGCATAGACCTCTACAATAATTCGGACATCAACCAAAATATATATATACATACATACATATGTATTCTCATATCTTAAAGAAATCTCAAAAATCTTTTTATGACGTCATGATACCGCACTGTATTTACAGTCCGTTGAGGAATCCGTCATTTGGTGATTTTATCATACTACATCATACTATAGTGGGCTGACGATCCTTAGATCACATCCAACACTAGGTAATACTGCATTGATGACTCCATCGTTTTTATCATCTTTGCACCAGGTTACATGATGCATTAATGATATAAAATACATTTTGATATATTGCAAATCATTTTTGTCTAGCCAAAGCAATTAGCATAGACATATGAATAACAATATTGTTGTTAAAACTCATTGGTTCCATCATTTGATCCAATGTTTTTCCCGAGGTTATCTCCAAGGTTGGAAATAGTTTTCCCGGGGTTATGTTCGGGGTTGGAAACTGGATCTCCTGGGGCTATCTTCGAGGTTAGAATTGATGTTGTGGTCCTCCAGGGTTATCTCTGGAGTGTGAGAAAGATGTTTTTATCCTCCTACATAGTTAGTAACAGGAAAATGAAATTCCGAGTGTCTACAGTACCAACTTTCATGCTAGCAACATCAACAAGTTTTGTGGATATATTAAGGAATTGACTAACAAGGGTGACTTATTTTAAAATAACTTGGTTAAAATTTAAGTTTACTTGTAAATTATTTTAAGCAATGACTTATAAGTAAAAGTGTTCGACACCAGTTTGACTTATAAGTGAGAAATTAAGTTAAAACAAGTTGTGAAGGTGTTTGGCTGATAATGACTTAAAAATTAAAATAAAATATATCGTGGTGCTCCCAAAATAGGTCCACATAATCCATTTTGAGTCGCCAAATACACACTACTAAATTCAAATACAAATCTTCTTATTTACAACTTAATAACTATCATGCAAAATACGACAAAACATAAGCTATGAGTTTCAATACATTTAACAATACTCACACTACAAACCAATGATACTTTATATAAAGGTACGGTCGATAACTGTTTTAGGAATTAAATTCTTTGAAAAATGCTCAAGGAAGCCTTCATACATGGGAGGTCGTGCATCTAAGTTATAATAGATATCATAGGACTTGAGAATTAACCTTGGTTGCCCCAATAAATCCCAAAGAAGAACGAGAAGATTAATATCCTATTCATTCCAATGATGTGTATCTTCTTGCCATATAATTATCTCTATTGTCTTAAACTGAGGATTATATTCCAACCATACTCCAAGATTTTATAGATAATGCTCATAGATATAGTCAGCAAGTGGATGCGCACAACCGACCATTGGTTGCACGATGCCAAGTAATGAGCTGTAACTCCCCATAAATTTTCAGTTAGATATTTCCTTTTAGAAGTGTAGACGTTTAGATGACGTGGCTTTGACCGTTGACCTTTTGATTCGTAGAGTAGCATGGTAAGGAAGCTATGGATTCTACGATTTCCTTTGTTAACTCAACGATCAACTTTTGAGAGATGCTGCAGTGGATGACTTTGACTTCTATCCTCATTTTGATGCAGCATAGTTTGATCACTGATATACTTGAACTTATCTCTTCATTTTGAATGGTTGAGCAAGTGTCTCATTTTCCCAACTCCTTGTGAACTGAGTACCCTTTGGTAGAACTACGATCGTCGAGTTGTCTTCTATGATCGTTGAGGGTTCACTGCGATCGTGGAGTTCTCTTCAACCTCGACTTTACGATCGTTGAGGTTGCATTGCGATCGTGGAGTTCTCTTCATTTAGTTCATCAGCCACAATGTTTTGGGACTTTGTAGCTGGTATATTTCCTCATAGTATAACTCAGTGCTATTGTTTCTCAATAGATCATTGCTCCCCATGGTTGAAGCTGTCTTCCGGATAGATGTGATTCCCTTTTCTTTAGACTCATTTGAAGGCAGCCCTGTATATCTCCTTCTGACTAGAATCATTATTATCACTTCAATCTCTTTGTATCGTAGGCATGGATATCTTCAGGACTGATCACTCTACGATCTTTTGACAGCACTACGAACGTAGTCTTCTTTGACAGTTATGCATGAGAAGTTCTGCTTTTGTAATGAAATCCTCTTGACAGATGCTCGATGATCCTCTGTTGTGAGCTTCCTTGAGGATTCTTCTCATATTGTTTGTTTTGCCTGATTTGGGCATATAAGACCCTTTAGTTGACTGGCCTGGTTCCATACACAGATTAGCATCCATGTGAGCTCCATTCTGGTTAGCTCAGAGGGTCTTCAAGGATAGGCTTGGACATATAGGAACTTTATTAGAATCATCTCTGAACAGTCCTTAGCCTTCTGCTGGTTGAGTCTTCTTGACTGAAGTCTTCTGCTTCAGCATTCCTTAGTGTGGTTAGACTAACCAAGTACCTGCAGGTTTAAATATATTTCTATTTTTGGTACCCATAATTAAATGGGTCATGCTAGGTTAGTTTTCTAAACCCCTGTTCCTCTTATTTGGATAATCATCACATTTATCACCAACATCATATTCATGCATAAGACTAGTTTTAGATAATACATTTTGATATGCATGAAGGTGAGTGTGTGTAAGATTTGACATTTAATAACACACTCTTTATCTATGATGGTTTCATCATTTGCTGGGTTATGTTCACAATGTTTAAGTGTTCACAAAGTGATAATCAACTCTACGATTTAGTAGTATCTAGTTAATTCATGGAGGTGATCAGTTTCAACACATCATCAAGATACTCTTTTAGAACTGATCATACTCTGTGTGTTATCAAACACTTAGAACAAGGATTTGTACGTACGTACTAACCCACCAGCAAAGATTACTTCTCATAAAATTCATTTGACCTGTGATCCTCTTATGACTCATTTCAGATTTCCTTCAAGATGTCATCTTCAACCTAAAACTTGGATGGAGAGAAAGTTTATAGACATTTGAGTTTACATCCTCAGAGTACTTTCTTTCTTCACCTTTTCAGGTGGATTATAACTTCTTAACTGAATACTGTTATGGTTCATAAGGAGGTGCATTTATGATGTACACATGTATAATAGTGAGGAACCGTACCTTTTTACTGTCAGTCTCTTAACAGTCATTTATCTTAGATATACTGAGTTTAGGCATTGATGTGCATAGCTTCACATTTGCTCCTGACAGCTTGTTGCTCGTGTTGGCCTTTAATCAATCAATCATGGTCTTGAAGATGTAGGCCAAGAGAATCTCAATATTAAGATCTTTGACATCCTTTAGTTTATAAAGTTTGCACTCAGCTGTTGGTTGGCCAGACATAAGTTTAAGAAGATCTTCTTTCTTCTCTTGATAAGCATTTCTTAGCATGTATGGCTTCTTCATCTTTCAGACTGGTGGATGCTTGACTCTTTCTCATTGATGTCTCTTGAGCTCTCTCGTCTGATCTTCAGACTACAAGATTGACTGCAGGCAAGGATTGGTCTTGTTGATGTGACAATCGAGAACATGGACCAATCTGAGCAGCTTCAGGTGTATATACACATTTAACCTACACACAATATTTCCAAAGTGTGAGCTCATCTGCATATAACAAGTTACTTACTTCTAAACTAAGTGTAGAACAATGTTTGTGCCTGGGATCAGACTCAAAGCGATTAGCTTTTGAATATAGCATGAGAAACTGTTCTGATACGAATTGTTAGTTCCCAGTAGGCACAATAGATCTAGAAGGGGGGTTGAATAGATCATTTTTATTTCAAATACTTTTCTCTTTTATTTTATATTACTATTACATTAGCAGATGACAAACATAAGAATCTTTTCAAGCACAACGGAATAAGTAAAAGATCCACTTCATTCATATATTCATAATCAAACATACATTGTTCGTAGAGTTAGTTTGGTTGTAAGCAGTTAAAATATACATAGCAGTTATAGTACATAATATAAATGGCATCCCTTATGAATTCCAAGGTACTCGCTTTAATTAAATTAAGAATTGCGGGATTTATCATTCTGGGGAAGTAGACTACTCAAGAATTTCACATTTGATTTATCTCGAAATTGAATAAAGAATTGAAAAATCTAAATATAAAGGAAGGCGGAATCAAGGAAATCTTGCTTGTTCTTCACCGGGAACTTGAATAAGGAGTAGATCTTTTTTTTTTTTTTTTTTGGGGTTTCTAGAATTTTAAAGCTCGAACTCTTTTCTTTATCTTTATTTGGTGTACCTACTTGAGCGGATGAAAGGAAACTTTCACGTCCGATTTTGAAGGGGAGATCCTATAGATTAGGGTTTTAAGTGGTTCGAGACTCAAGCTCTAATCCACACTTTTGCTTTCAACTAGCGAGATTTCCACTTTATGGAAGGCGGCACCACGAATCACTAAGATTCCTTCAAGGCCGCTGACCTTGGGACTTGATTCACTAAGAACTCTTCAAGGCCAGGCGACCTTGGGACTCCTCTAGTTCCTAGGAACTCTTCAAGCCCAACAGGCTTGGAACTTCGTTTAGTCCCTTCGGACAAGGACCCCTTAGGCCCTGGCTTTTGTTATTTGTTTGTTGGTTTGTTGGAGTTGGTGCTGAGCTGCTAAGATGTCTTCATGCTCTGAACATCTTCTATACTTAGCAGCTTGGCGTGATCATCCTTGAAGTGCAGTTGAGTGTTGCATGATGCTCAGCTTCTTCAGTTACTCAACCACTTCGGATGATCCCTTGATGACTGCCTTTAAGATCTTTCCTCTTGATACATGATGGCTGCACATGATAGATTTCCAAGATGACTATAAGTTCTTCTGCTTGGTACTTAGAAACTTTCTCATGCTTGCCACCATGATGACGTTTGCGATCTCCCTTCTTGATACTTGATGTCTTCTCATGATGGACTTGCTAAGATGACTATGAGCTCTTCTCTATTGTACTTAGAGTCTTCCTATGATGGACACCAAGATGACTTATTGTTCTTCTTTCTCTCGGTAGTTCATAAAACTCTTCTTGTAGTAGAACTCTCACTTCTACATAGTAGAAATCTCACTTCTACTTCTTCCTTTGCATGTTTCTAAGTGTTCTTGGGGGATCGTAGAGTGAGCCTTCGGACTCACTATCTTACGTGGTTTAGAACAGTCCACCTTCTCTCCAAACTCAGCAACTCCAGCAACCCTAGATCTTTGAAGCTCTTCCTGGTTTATACTCCTTCCCAATCCTTCCATTGGAAAGTAGCCGTTGAAGGCTATTCAAATATCTGCACAGATCTCGAGTTGACAAAGGTAGACTGCTGATTTGACATATCATACTTTATCTGACATTACAGTCTATTGTTTCACCTACCCATCAGAGATGCCACTTTAATGTCTTGGACAGGTTGAAGACTTTATTTCCTCCTTCTGATTTCTCGGTTAGAGGTTGTCCTTTTGCATTGATGCTCTCAATAAGCACTTGTCCGAATATTACCCTTCAGATTGAACCGTTGCCAATGCTTCAGTCTTCAACTATTCGAACTCTATAATTCTGATGCATGTCTTCGAGGACCTGATCGTAGTGTCATGTTGAGTGTTACTCATTGACTGGTAGAGTTAACACTACGATCTTGAAGAGTGTTGATTAGATCTTCAATGTAGAACACTTCTTCCTTCTATTGTGCAGTGCTTTAACACTTCTGTTCACTTTGACTATTCTCAGACACTGATGGCCTAACTCCTAACTTTGGTTCCCTCTGAATAGCAAGACACTTCAAATTTGTGGCGCGTCCAGCTCGCTTTCTCCTTGTGATCTCCCGTTCACTTATCATCAATGGACTGACCCTCGCTTAATCACTTTAGCCTTGTTCTTCAGAGGCTGACCAGTATTTTGGTTCACTTTCCATCAGTTCTTTCTTTGTTTAGCAAACACTACGATCTCGATTGCTTCCAAGATCGTTGTCTTCTATTCACTTGATAGCTACTGCACTTGCTGACTTTCCTTAGTCAGTTGCTGAAGTCTTCTTATGATCATCTTGTGGAAGACTTTATCTCGAATGGCTTTACAACTCAATCTTGATGTTGATTGGGTTGATGCTTAGATCTTCTGTTAGCTTGCATGCCATTCGTTGAGTGCTCTCTAGTTCCCTTCAGGTAGGGTGTATCTTTGCAGTGCCAACCAGAGGCTTTGTTCCTTTGGATATTCTGGGAGTGCTCATTAGTTTAGAATCGTACTTGCTCTACGATTTTGCCTATGCATTGTGAGCACTTCTATTGAGGTCGTAGTTCTGCACTCTACGATTAAGCTTCACCAGCGAGACACTCACGATCATCGAGATCGAGATCTTGACACTCTACGGTTTCTGCCCTGTGCTTGTTGTCTTCATCTGATCTAGCTCGACTACGATCTCTGCATGTAATCAGTAGACTCTACGAACTCAAAGTCTAGTCTACGATCCTTGACATGGCTTCGGTATCAGTAGACTCTACGACCTCGAGTGTAGTCTGCGATCCTTAACTCGGCCGGCATCGATGAGACTCTACGACTCGAGTGTAGTCTACGTTTACGACTTGGCCGGCGGATGTTCTCTTTCGGCTCGTGGCGCGGTTTGTCTCTACGATTCTGAACATGATTTCCTCAGACTTCGACTCTGAGGAAGTTCTACTCGACACACTACGATCCTTCCTCGTCTCTTCAGCCATCTACGAACTCCGAGATCTACTATCTTGTAGACTACGATTCTGCCTCGATAGCTCTCGAGTTCTCCTTAACTCTCCGTGGCGGACTCACGATTTACAGTGCGGTTATCGACGATCAGAAAAGCCTATCTATTACATCATAAGATCAACCTAACATGCTTGATTTTTCTATATTTATAGTCCTTGTACATCATTTCTTTATAAGGACTTTACAAAGCTATTTTGCTTATGTAAGATCAACCTAACATACTTGATCAATTCATTCTAAGTCCTTGAACACATGTTTCTATTATCTATCAAAGGACTTTCTGACTTTTTTTTAATGCAAGCATACTTGCATATTCATTCATATATATATATCATAATCAAATCATATATAGAATATAATTCATATAATTATATTTCATATTATGATTTTCTATATATATATTTCCTCCCGTATGCAAGTATGCTCCATTTCAAAAAAAGTCAAAAGTCCTTTCTTCCCCTACCCTGCACGCCACTTTCGCAATTAGGTGACCAAACCTCTCCTCGAAAGAACTTCTAGACATTGTTAATTATGTAAATAATAATATGAATAATTGTATCGTCTCAATTATTGATTTAATAATATATAAAATATTGACAATAATTGAATCAAATAACGTGAGATACTATGCAGTAATTACTGTAGCAATAATTGAACAAAACTGAGTGACTTCTCACGTAAGCATCAATAATCAATATCGTGTGCTATAATGCAACCACGCCAGACATTGTACTTTTACTACTAGGGTAGTTCAACGGTTTAACGGTAAAACTTCCGCCGTTATTTTCATAAAAAGATATTTCGCTGTTTTCTCATTCCGATAATAATTACATTGTGGGGGTCCAAAGAATGATTATGCCGTCGTCTGAATATTTCTGTTAAAATGAATATTCCCAGGCAATCGAATATTTTATGACAACTTGCATACTTTGCAAAATTTATAAATATTACCCACAACTATAACATTATATCAAATCCACACCATAATACTAAAAAAATATTTTGAGAAAATTAATCTTTATTCAAAAAATTCGGGGTCTTACAATCTCCCCTCATGAAATTTCGCCCTCAAAATTTACGTACGTACCTGGTATGCCGAAGAGGTGAGGATACCTTGTTTAGATTCTAACTCTTGAGGTATAACCTTTGAGCGTAGAATATGTTTCTTCTTATCCAAGATTTTAACAAGTACCTCTTCATACGTTAAATCTTTCACTATTTCGTCCGGTTCTAACTCAATAATGTGGTTCGGGTCTTCAACATATTTACGTAACATGGATATGTGAAAAACATTATGAACATGAGATATACTTGGCGGTAAGGCGAGTCTATAGGCCACAGTTCCTACTCGATTGATGATTTCAAATAGACCAATAAAGTCGAGGGTTGAGATTCCTCTCTTCGTCAATTCTTACTTCTAGAATAATGCCCTCTTGAACATTCTTCTTCACATTCATCAGCTCTGAGTCTGTAGCTTAAGCAACTTTAACTTTATCGATTAAAGTCGGTTCTAATCGTATATTCGCTATCTTCACGTAAGTTCTTGGAGTCTTTAACTCTATCTCCATCTTTTGTAAGTCATACGAAATGGGTTTTTGTGTTAACAACGTCGTACTAAATAGCGTATCGATCTTACACTCAACGCATCGCCACTCTTATGTTAAACTTTTTAGGATGGTATTGAATGGTATGGTCGTAATCTTCAACAGCTCGAGCTAACGACTTTGGCGCATGTTACATTTGTTTTGGGTGAAGAAATATTTGAGGGTTTTGTACCGGGTTCAAGGTCGATACAAAATTTGATTTCACGCTCTGGGGTCGGCTAGGAAGTCTTCAGGAATACGTCAGGAAATTTATTAATAATAGAAATATCATTCAAAACTGACGTATTTTTTGCTTAAATCCGTGACATTGGTAAGAAAGCTTGATATCCATTTTTCAATAAATGAATGGCTTGATATGACAGTGATTGACTTTAGTATTTTGGTTACTTGAATTTTCATAATAGGTTGGTTAGGAATATGAAAGCTAATAACCTTACGAAAATAATTAATTTTGGCATGATGAGAAGTTAACCATTCGATTCCTAAAATCACATCAAATGCAAGATAAGATCGACAAGTGACGTGAAAGTGTCAATTTAAATCAAACAATATTTATAAATGGTGGATGTAACGAAGGTTTCTCCTAACGGAGTTTCAACAGATAAGTCAAACTCTAATTTCTCAAGAGTCAAGTTCAAACGTTGAGCGCAAGTAGGTGAAATAAAAGAGTGGGTAGAACCGATATCGAATAAGGTATAAACTTCACAAGAGTTTATAATTAACTTACCTGTGATAACTTCGTTCGGGTTCCTCGACAAACGCTCTTACTTAAACTACCGACTTTGACTTGTCTGAGACATCCTTTGGCGTCACCATCCCAGCTGGACTTGACTTCACTACATGACAAAATCGAACTAGGTGACCTTCTCTTCCGCAATTGAAACACGCTTTGGGTTGCTGTGTACAGTTTGGACGAATGTGTCCCTCCTGTCCACATTTGAAACATACGACCGGTGGTCGTTCTTCTTCCTTAGAAATGGGTACCGCTGTCTTTCCATCATTATTGAACCTTCTCTTCTTGAAGTTGTTCTCACTTAGTTCACCTTTCCTATTATCCTGACCATGATTACCACCGAAGTGGTTACCATTTCTGGCATATTGATTCCCTCCACATTTGTTGTCACCGCTTTGATGACTGGTACCATTGGTATTATCGATTTGCCGGTTGCTCTCTTGGTTGGGTTGACTCGTTATCGCGCTCCAATAACTGAGCCCTATTCACAACATCTGAATATAAACAAAGTTTGTGAGAAATGAGGTATTGGCGTATATCGGGTTTCAAACCTCGCAGAAACATTCGCGTCATTCGCTCCTCATTATCAACCAAATGGGATGCAAACCGGGACAACTCGGAAAACTTAGCCTCGTACTGCGACACGATCATATTGTTTTGCTCCAGCTTGATGAACTCTACCTCTTTCATGTGACGAATACTTTCGGGAAAGTACTTGTCGGTGAACAGTTCTTAGAACTTATCCCAAGACATTTTGAGTGCGGGGGTTTGGAGTACGCTTTCTGATTCCCACACCATGTCTGCCTCTCCTCGCAACATGAAGGTGGCAAAGGGAACCTTTTGCTCCTCGGAGCATCCCAAGACATCATATATCTTGGTGATCTACTTTATCCACGTCTCTACCTTAATTGGTTTTGGTTCTCCAATAAACTCCGGTGGTCCCAGCTCCTTGAACTGTTTAGCGGTGACCGTCCGAGAGTTGCCAGTGTTTTCATCTGCATTATGAACATGAGTCTCTCGTTTGGTGTTGCATAAACTGCACAAAGCCTCTGAACATCCCATCATTCATCATTTGGTCGGTGTTGTTGTTCACCTGAGGATTATTGCCTTCTTGCACATTATCCTGGTTATTGATCGTCGGTGACTCAACAGTCTCATGTGCTTCATTGCTTATCTTACATTTTCAGATGCCATTCTTAAACACTATTACAAAACAAGAGTTAATTGACATGCCACATATTATCCTTATATTCTGACCGACCAATTAAATACCAAATAACTTAGGTAGGTCATACTAGCGAAAGAATTCCCCGTCTCTCCCCTCCTAGTTCTTGTCTCACATCTCATCCAGGGATCATATCCCTAAGCTTTGATACCAACTGTGACGCCCCCAAAATAGATATACATCACCCATTCTGAGTCGCAAAATACATGGTATAAACTTAAATACAAACTTAATTAATACAACTGTCGTGTAAACTACGACAAAACATAGCTGAGAGTTTTAGCTCGAATATTGTCTTCTAGACAATATCCACACTCAAATTCAATCTTATTACAATTATTATCACACTATTTCACATAATAGTGAGGACTACTAATGCAACCATGTGGACCGTCAATCCATTCCCCGACTAGTCCGAGCTATATTCTCAATTCTTGAAGAGAACAGTGAACGAAAGGGTGAGCTCAACAAGCCCAGTAAGAAATATTATAACTAAGATAATGTAGAATAAATTATCTTTAGCCTTCAACAGTATAACAACTGATAGAATATAATAGACAACAAGTTTTAGAGCAACAACTACAGCGGAATAAGAAATCGATTAGAAGAGTCAAGTAGAGCATGAAATCTATTATCTTCTATGATTTAAAAAGGTTATCATCGATTTTATCGCTGAGACTCAGCTTAATAAATAATTCACATCATCGAATCATCCCTGCACTACGGGCCAAGGATATTCTTTAGTATCACGACCACGAATTATCCATGCACTACGGGCCAAGGATATTCGTGTTTTCATCAATGGTCATGATCACGCCATAAAATAATTCATCTTTGCACCCTTGGCCGAAGAGAACCCATGGTCATGATAATGCCAAAAACTGTCCATCAATGCACTACGGGCCAATGAGGACTTTTACCACATCATTTGTAACATTACGGTCATGATTATACTAAATAATCCCTGGTCATAATCATACCAAGTCCATCTATGCACTACTGGCCAAAGATGACTTTCATAACAATATAAGCATGAGGATGATAACAATGACATAATAATTCAATAAAACAAGTTCAAGGATAAATTTTAAAGATTTATAATTTAATTTATTCAGAATTCAATAACGTTCAAATTGTCAACATGATACTGCTTTGTGGAGTAAAATTCAAGAATAATATTGTATCAAAAATGATTTGGATCGAAAAGAAATCAATTTTTGTCATAAATAGTACCCTGGGTGAATAATAACCGAGGGAATAGTACTCCGTGAATAGTACTTCGATAATAGTAACCCCGTGAATAATACTCCGACATGAAAAAGTTAAAACTTATCAAGAATGCTCAGAATAATATTTCCATGAAAAGATACTAGATAAAGCGCAAATATCAAGGATATTCTACTAATTTCATGGAGTATAGAAGCCAAAACTAAACAAAATGAGTATAGAATTCGAAATCTGAAATGAAATAATATTACTTACATACTGCAGAGTATGGAAGAAAATATTATTTTATACGAATACTGAAAAAAAAATATCCCTTACGAATATTAAACGAAAATAATATTCCTTTTGAATATTGAACGAATATAATATTCCTTACGAATATTAAATGAAAATAATATTTCTTGTGAATATTGAATGAAATAATATTCATACGAATACGAAAAATACTATCTCTTCAGAATATGAAATATTACGAGTATTGAAAGAAAATAATTCTCTTCATGAATACGAAAGAAATAATACTCATTTCCTTGAAAAGAAGAGTATTCTAACTGGTAGAGAGAGGATATTCTTGAAGAAAACTTTCACTATTTTCTAAACTCAAAGCTTTCTAAAACTCGAAAGAAATACGCTCAATATTATAGAAGAAGAATTCTCTGATTCTAGTGTGATTTTCAATTCTAAATAAGCATCCTATTTATAGGAGAATGGAAATGATACTATTTTAAAATTTAATCACGGACGCACAGAACAAATTCACGGGTGAATTCGTTTGGCTGAAAAGTTTGAATTTTTTATTTACTATGCAGCACTATGCAATAAAATATTCTAATAAAATAAAAACTTTAAATATAATATATATATATATATATATATATAATATCTACCATGCCTTATACTGGCATGGCATATATATATATATATATATATATATATATATATATATATATACACACAACATATTTATATATATATATATATATACATTTCCTCTCGTCCATTTTCTCTCGCCCCCCCCATTTAATTTTTCTTCCACCTACCCCACACGTCACTTTCACACACATCTTTATCACATACATATCCTATATATATATATATATATATATATATATATATATATTATAGAAGACTGACTTATTATAAATAAAATCGAATTTCCTCTCATTATTATTGTTGTGAATAATAAGATATTAATTTGATATAATTCTCTTGTTATGGGTGAAATGTGCAAATTTTGCAAAATATCGCAAGTGGTTATAAAATAATAATTGTTGTTTGGGAATATTCATTTGGTGCGTGGAATATTCTTGTTGTCGAGAAAATATTAAATGCGATGGTAGCGAGATCATTTGTATGGGCCCCATATGTAATAATTATCGGATGAAGAAAATGACAAGTTTGAGTTTTTATAAATAACGGCGTAGTTATTACCGATTAACACTTTTGGAATACCCGGTGGTTAAAATACGATGTCGTGTGGATGCACGGTATTGATGAATTATTGATCACTTACGTGAAGGCACTACTCGATAATTATTACGATGGTTATTGTTCAATATTTTATTTTATTGATTCAATAATTGATGCGTTGATATTTTATATTATTGTTGTTTCATAATTATCAACGCACCGTATTTCCCATTATCGGATCAATAATTCATATTATTTGAATAATATTATTAGATAGCATTATTGGCGATGTCTAGAAAGTTACATCGGCGAGAGGTTTGGTCACCTAATTGCGCTTGATGAGAGAAATTCTTATTGAAAGCCCCTCTTTCACGGAACTACTGTCATTATCATAAATGTGATTTTGTAATATTATTTGTGAATAATTAATTATTAATTCATATGATAAGGTAATATTTATTTTATGTGGATATAAATGTTGGATATATTTATTGTGGTTAAAAATGAAAGAGTTAATGTTGAGGTGTTTTATCGGTATTTTTGTCGAATGAAGGTATTAAAAAAAACCAACCCGTGTTTTGAGATATATTAAGTGAGTTATAATTTTTAATCCAACTATTGGATCGTTGTAATTTTTGAATATGTTATACATATATAAGTTGAGTATATGTCCACAAATTTTGAACCGTTAAAAATGAGCGATGATTTGTTATGAATTTTAAGAGGTATGCGGTTCAAAATTATTATCAATATCCGAATTTAGCATTTTGGTGAAAAATTCTAGAATTGAGTGGGCCCCACTTATTGTTGGTGATGAAATGTGCTTAATTTTATTTCAAATGTGGTGGGTGGGAATAGTAGCAGGTAAAGCCATCAGGTTGCAGGTCAAGTCTGCTAACATTTTCTTATAAATAGAGGGCTAAGTTAGAATTGAAAATCACACCAGAAACATAAGCTTTCTCTCTTTCTCTCTCTAGATTATTGAGTGTATTTTGTGAGTATTTAGATACTTTGTGAGTTTCATTCATCGGTGCAAGTTTCCTTGACCTTATATCTGATATTCCGATCAAAAGTAATTTTGATATTTTGAGGTAAGGGGTGTTATATTCTTCTTAAAATGATATTTTCTTCAATATCATTATACCAAAATGTTGGTATGAACTTTTATCAAATTTGGAACTTTTTTGTGTGGAGTTCTTATTCACGTACAAGACTATTCATATATCGACACTATTCATGAATACTTGCACTATTCAATTTAAAAATGAAATTTTCATCTTTTGTCCAAGATGTCTATTATGGTTACTATCTTTGATTGTATCCATGTTTTGATCTTTATTCTTGAATTTTGCTTCAAAATTGGTTATTATGGAGTATTATTGATCTTGGATAAACCGTTATACTGAATCCTTAATATTTGTCCTTCATCTCACTAGATTCGTTTTCTTTAAAATATTTTTCATCATCCTCATCCTAAATGATGATATTCTTGAATATCTTTGGCTCAGTGTAGTAAGACCCCAACTTATTATTAATGAAATTTAATTTTCTATTTATTATTTTGAAATAGTAAGGGTTGATGTGATTAATGTGGATAGTTAGGGGCAAAATCTGCAAATACTTCAAAATAAGCAAGTGGTTATAAAATATTCATTGTTGTGGGGAATATTCGTTTGGTCGTGGAATATTAAATGCTTTGTCGGGAATATTAAATGCGGACGGTAGCGACAATGTGTGGGGCCCATAACGAGCGATTGGATGAAGAAAACGACAAATATAAGTGGTTTAAAAATAACAGGCGTAGTTATTCACAGTTATCTTGTTAAAATACCCTGTGGTTAAAACACGATGAGCACACCAGGTATTGCACCAATTGTTGATTCTTACGTAAGAAGGCACTACTCGATAATGGTTACGATAATTACTTTATTCGATATTTTATTGAGTTAATAATTCTTGCGTTGATATTTTATATTGTTGTTGTTTGATAATTGTCATTACACAATATTTTTTCTTTATCGAAGCAATAATTCATATTATCTGAATAATATTATTAGATAACATTATTGGCAATGTCTAGAAAGTTCTATCTAAGGAGAGGTTTGGTCACCTAATTGCGTGGTGAGTGAGGAGAAATTCTTATTGAAAGCCCCTCTTTCACAGGAGGCTGCACGGTTGTCGATATTGTGATTACTCAGAATATTATTTGTGAATAATTAATTATTGATTCATATGATGAGGAAAATATTAATTTTATGTGGATATAGATGGAGAAAATTTTTAATGTGACAATTGTTGAAAATTGAAATTTTATCTTTTTCGATAAAATAATTCATTTAAATATATTATTATATTTTAATAATATAATAATGATGATATTTTTACAACGAATGTGGGATATATGAGTATCTGAGGAGGAAGAGTATTTTTGTTGCAATAAATGTTTAAAACATGTTAAACATGTCGGTGGACCCCATTTATTGATTGAAAAATTTGATTATAGCACATAAAATTGCCCGTTTGAGGATTTCGGTCAATTTTATTTGGAATTTGGAAAAATTTCTTCTGCAAAGTTGTAGAAATTGAATTTCCTATAAAAACTCAATGATTCAAATTTTCTGATGAAAGGGCTATTTATTATGAATTATTGAAGTTCAAAGCTTCAAAATATTTGATTTTTGGAAGTTTAAAATATTTAAAATTAGAAAAACGTTTTTCTTACTTTTTCTAGAATGTGGCATGTGTTTGATGGCTGAAATCAGATTCTAGGCATGTGTAGGAAATTTATTATTAATTTATTAAATTTTACGCTTTGGTGTTCTAAATAATTTCCTATAAATAGGGTCTTGGGTTAGAATTAAAAATCACACTAAATCAGTTTTCTCTCTCTATATTATCGGCGTATTCTTGTGAGTATTTTGAGTATACTTTGAGTATTGCTATACGGTCTGCAAGTCCAAGTCATAGCTTTATATCCTGTGTTTAAATTTAAAATCTTGATCTTTCGAGGTAAGGGATGTTATTTTCTTCTCGAATGATATTATTTCTTCAATATCATTATCTTTGAAATATTAGTTGGAACTTTTTATCAAATTTGGAACTTTTTCATGTTACGGAGTTACTATTATTCATGAGTTCTTATTCACGATTACTATTCACGAGTACTATTCAGTGAAGCGTGAAGATGTTTTTTGTGGAATTTCTATCTTTTGGTGTCTGAGTTACTTATTCACGTATATGGCACTATTCACGTATCTGGACTATTCAATTAAAAATAAAATTTCTTCTTTTGTCCAAAATATCTATTCGATACTAGCTTTGATTGTATCCATGTTTTGATCATTCTTGAATTTTACACCACTGCGATTATTTTTGAGGTATTTTTGGGCGTGAATAAAACAAAGTACTGATCCTTAATCCTTAATCCTTGTCATTTTGTTTCAATTGGATTCGTTTCTTTAAAAATATTTTTCATCATCTTGATCTTAAATGATGATATTATGGAATATCTTTGGCCCAGTAGTGCAAAAGATGAATGATTTGAAAGAATATCTTTGGCTGTAGTGCAAATGATGAATGTGTTTAGATGAACATGACCAATGATGAATATCTTTGGCCTATAGTGCAAATATGAATATGTGATTCCGGATATATATTGATTGATGTTACGGGGATAAAAGATAGAGCGATGAACTTTTAAATTCATACATGGAAGATAGTAGTTTGCATTCTCTACTTAACTCTTCTAATGAATTATTATTTCATTGCGAATATTGATTTAAAATTTGTTGTCTATTGTATTCTATTAGATTTTTCCTGTTGAAGACTAACGATAATTTGTTGTATATTATCTTAGTAATAATATTCTTTCTTGAGCTAGTTGAGCTCACCCTTTTCTTTTTTGTTCCATTTTTCTCGAGAGGCGAGAATATAAGCGAGTGCAGTCGAGGGTATGAAATGAAGGTTCTAGAGAGAGTTGTTTAGTAGTCCTCACCATTTTTGTAAAATAATGTATCAATAAATGTGATGAGGATTTCTTTGAGTATAGATATTGTACAGAAGATAATATTTGTATTTAAACTCACAGCTTTTCTTGTTGTAATAATAAAGTTGTAGTTGTTTACGTACCATGTATTGACAACTCAGAATGGGTGATATACACCTATTTTGGGGGCGTCACATGTAGTGCAAAGATGAATGATTAACTGATGAATATCTTTGGCCCGTAATGCGAAGATGAACAGGTGTTGAGATGAACATGACCAACTGGTGATACAAATGAATATCTTTGGCCTGTAGTGCAAAGATGAATATTGATTTAAGATGTATATTGATTGTTGTTACATGTATAAAATATTCATGATGGACTTTTAAATCATAGAAGATAGTAGAATTCATTCTCTACTTGACTCTTCTAATGGATTCTTTGTTTTCGTTGCGATTGTTGATCTAAAACTTGTTATACATTATATTTTATCGATTTTTCCTGTTGAAGACTAACGATAATTTGTTGTATATTATCTTAGTCATAATATTCTTTACTTGGGCTAGTTGAGCTCACCCTTTTCCTTTTGTTCCATTTTTCTCAAGAGGTGAGAACATAGCGAGGAACTAGTCGAGTGCGGAGTGATGGTTCTAGAAAGATGTTTTAGCACTCCTCACTATTTACAGTAAAATAGTGTTTGAATAAATGTAATGAGGACTTATTTGAGTGTGGATATTATTTGTAAGACAATATTTGTAATTAAACTCACATGATATGTGTTGTGTCGTATTTTGCACGACAATTGTATTATTGAAGTTGTAGTTTGCTTTCGTACCATGTATTTGGCGACTCGGAATGGGTGTTGTATACCTATTTTGGGGGCGTCACAGTTAATATCGAGTTTAGGATATGGTCTCCATGAGATCGGAGAATAGAACTAGGAGGGAGAGATGAGTAAATCCTTCGCTAGTGTGTCCTATCTAAGCTTATTTGTTGGTCGATCATAATATAGGGATATTATGTGATATGTTAATTTATTTAATTAACCTTGTTTTATGGCGGTGATTTAAGAATAGTGATGAGAACATTAACAATGGAGTGTATGAGACTGTGGAACAACCTTTAGTTATAAAAGCAGAGAACGTGCAACGGAAGGCAATAATCCTCCTCCTATAAACAACACTACCGAACAAATTATGAATGATGGGATGTTCGAAGTTTTTTGCATTTTTTAAAAAACCCGACGAGGAAACTTCACACGTATCACGGGTGGAAATGCTAGCAATGCGGGCTTCTCACAATCAGCGATTCAAAGAGTTGGGACCACCGAATTTAAGGGAAAGCCGGATCCGATCATGGCAGAAACATGGGTCAAGCAAATTACCAAGATATTCGATGTCTTGGGATGCACGGAGGAAACGAAGGTTCCATTCGCCACCTTTATGTTTCATGGTGAGGCGGACTCTTTGGTGGGAGTCTGTGGAAGCGCATCACCCAAATTACTTTTCGGCAGATGTCTTGGGAAACATTTGAAACTATTCAACGACAAGTACTTTCCGAAAGTATTAAATATATATGAAGGAGGTGGAGTTTATCAAACTAGAACAAAACAACATGACGGTGTCCCAATACGAGGCGAAGTTTGTAGAGTTATCCAGGTTTGCACCTCATTTGGTCGAAAATGAGGAACGAATGACAAGGATGTTTCTGAGAGGTCTAAAGCCCGAGATTGACGATATCTTATATCTCATAAATTTTCTTTATATTCGGATGTTGTAAATAGAACGATTATTAGAAGCAAGATAATGAGTATGTGCAATCGAGGGACCACAACTAGGGTCATAAATCTGGGGTGATGCGAGATCATCGTGAGCGATGATAACCAATGAGGAGGAAAAATCTGAACAAAGCGGTAACCACTCGAATTGGTCATCGTGGCCATGATAATAGGAGAGGTGAGTCAGTGGAAATTTCGAAAGAGGAGATTTAATAATGACGGAAAGACATCAAAGAAGAAGACCAAAGACCAACAACAAATTCTAGGGGAGGAGAACGGCCATTAGTTAGATGTTACAAATCTGGGAAAGAGGGACATATCATTAAACTGTCCACAACAATCTAAGGTATGTTACAACCGTAGAAAAGAAAGGCCACATAGCTCGGGATTGTTCTATAGCAAAACCAAGTTCAATCGGGGATGGTGACTCAAAATTTTTGTCCGGTTAAGCCAAAATCAGTGATTCACGGAAGAAGCGTTTATGTCGTGACCTACTAAAAACACGAGGAACCCGATATTTTCTGAAATTCGGTTATATTCAATTTAATATCCGATTTTCGGATTCGAATTTGTTTTTTAATTTTTTTTAATCGAATAAGAAATACAAAAATTAAAGTTAAAACACAAAAATAAACACAGTAATCTCTAAAAAATAATTAAAGCCTTAAAACATAAAAACAAACACAGTTATCTCTCATCTCTCATCTCTCATCTCACACTAGTCGATACCCTCAGGCCTCACATCTCCCATCTCTCGAGTCGTATCTCAGATCTCTCAGTATCTGTCTATTTGATCTCTCATTTCTCACTCTCTGCCCTAGTGCCCTAACCCAAAATCCTAGTCCCCAAATCGTGAGTCGCGACTCCGCTCTGCCTACGGCCTCTCGCATCCGGCGTCTCAGAACACGGAATTCAATCAGTCTCTATCTCCAAAAACCCTAAACCCCGTCAATTCCTTATATTCCTCTATTAAGCTTCAATCAATTTTTTAATATTGTCTATATAATACTTTTCAGTTCCTTAATTTTTGAAATGTATGCACTTGAGTTCAAATTATTTCTTTGAAGAAACCTGAAATGTTATAGCGTCTGTTTTTAAAATCACGAATTTAAATTATTTGGGACGGTATTGACTTCTAGTTCTTTAATTATAATCAATACACTTGTTGGTTTTTGTCAATATGTAAGTTAAACCATTCATCACTCTTAATCATATCTGTAATTGTTTCAGTAATGTTAGGCTATTTGTGTGTTGTTGTATGTTATTTAAATTTTCCTGTCTATTAATCCGAAAGTTATGGTATTTCTTTGTAGACGAGATTGTGTGAAATATCCAGTTAATAAAATCTGCCCTATATTAACTAAAGATGAATATGAATTTAATTTGTGTGGATGGTCCTTTTCTTTATATAAATATAACTACACACACTCTTTTTGGATAAGTAATTGTCCTTTATATCTTTGAGCAGGTTCTTAGGGCATTTTCAACCACATCATTGTAAACCGGAACTATGGGAACTGGATTCAGACCAGCATCACAATGTTGGAAGCCGGGGTTCTAATTTTTCAGAAGAAAATATGAGGTATAATTTTCTTCTTTTTGCTTTACTAGTGATAGTTTGTTTATTCCATGTTTTGAAGTGGAGTAATAAAGTGACAAATTGACTGCAGTGTCTCTGTGACTAGGATTACAGAAATTTCAACGTTTATACCAAAGCTATTTTGTTTGCCTATTTTTCCCTCAATTTCCATTCTAGTTGCAAATATTGCTCCTGTAAAATTTCTTTAGTTGGAAATCCTTTTTTTGTGTCCTGGAGAACAGCTCTCTGAAAGGTGCAATATTGATTGCTATAAATTTTAGGTCGACGAACACCAATAAATGCTTACATGTGTTGCCCACTCAATAATTTCATTTAGTTTCTTTTAGGATGAATTGATTATGTTGATTGATCAGTTGACGAGAACTGTATTTGCTTTTTATATTTTCTGGAATTCAAAGGTTTTCTTTTTGTTTATAGTCTCTTTCTTCAATAAAGGTTTTACAAGAAGGTTTGAGTTGCTACTCCATACCAGAAGCTTTATTTGGTAAAGTTTGCATCATTATAGACAGGGTCAGTTGTATAATGTGTTAACTTTTAAATCGCAATTACACCTTGCTCCTTGTTATTGTCTACTTCTACCTAGATACATACTAATTTATGCTTCATCTATTTCTATCTAGCGTTCTCTGTTCGTTAATCCTGAAATAATGATTTTTGAGGGGTCAGTGTTTAGTTTTTAACTTTTTATACTACTGTATTTGCAGAAGAAGCCTTTCACACAAACATATGTTGGATGTTTTTATATTCCACAGAGTAAATGTAGTTGCTCTTAATTATAGACCTGCAGCGTTTATTTTGCCTATCTTATTTTAAGTTCCCTCTCCAATATTTTTGATTATATTGTGACCTACTTTATGTGTAGTTTGCAATGGAACTTTTTCTTTTCCCTTCTCAAGGAAATGTCTGATGTAGTTGGTAGCTTCAATGAGAGTGCTCAGAAGTTGCTTGAGCTGCATCTGGCTTCTGTAGAATCCACCAACCACCGATGCTCAATGCACTTGGCTTCTTTGAAATAGGATACTGTATTTGATCCGTTATCTCTCACCTGTGGTCATATATTCATTACAGATTGGGGACATTCCTGATGCCGAGATAAAGCCTCCTGAAAATGTGCTTTTTGCCTGTAAACTAAATCCAGTTACTGAAGTGAGTGCTGCTTATATTCTCATTTTTACATCGCTACTGATTCTTGTTGTGGCTATAATATTGGACGTTATTGCTTCATTACACTTTCTCTATACCATGATTTGTCAGTACAAGTTCCTCTGTTCATTTATGTGTACTTCTGATTACAGGATGAGGATCTGAATACAATCTTTTCACGTTTTGGAACTGTTACATCGTGAGTTATTATATGTTTGAATAATTTTTTTTGCTATTCTTTTTTCTTGCATACATGTTTCTAAGGTTTATAAATGGTGGCAGAGCATAAATAATCCGGGATGTCCGTGAAGGCATACATTGTTTATGCTATGCTTTCATAGGTGAGTTTCTCCCCAAACCTCTGTTCTAAAAATCCCCGCCTAGGTCCGCCTAGGCCCCGCCTAGGCGCTAGGCCCCTCTTGGCGCCCGCCTAGGACCTAGGCCCCACTTGGCGCCTCTAAGCCCCTAGGCGCCTCACCTAGGCCAAAGGCGACAAAAAATCCTCTATAAAATTAGGCGGGTTCTAGGCGGAGAGATTTTTTATTTTAATAACTACCCAAACCAAATCTTGATATATTTATTTTTCTAATGATTACCATATTCATAATACTGAGGTTGTAGCATATCAAATCACAACAAGAAGTGAACAATATCAAGTCAAAATGGATAATTTTATTATAGTTGTAATTTTTTGAACTTGTACCAACTTCAAATTATATAAATGAGAATACATTTGTAATATTTAGTTTAATTCAATTTTATAATTCTTAAATTTATGTTTTTTCTTAAGTTTTAATATTGAATTAAATTCTTGAAATTTTAAAATTTATTATTTAATAACAATCTTATTTATAAATAAAACTAATACGTTAAAATTTGTTTAAACTTTGAACAATTGCATGTTTGAGTTTGAACTTTGACATTAGCAATATGGATATGTGTTTGAAATTTGACATTAGCAATATGGATATGTGTTTGAACTTTAAGAAAAGGCCTTTATTATCTTTATTATAGATTGTTTTGCTTTATATTATTATTTTGTTTGGATAAATTAAGATAAAATATTAAAATTACCTTAAAATAAAAATCCGCCTAGGCCCCGCCTAGGCCCGCCTAAACGCCTAGGCGCTAGGCCCCCCGACGCATCCCTCCGCCTAATGCCTTTTTAGAACATTGCCCCAAACTCATCTGTTAATATTCATCCTCAAGTAATGTCCGTGAAGGCAAATTTGCAACTTTGTATCTGTTTCCCTATGATGTTTTCTTTGCTTATTTGATATTCGTACCTGACACAGAATCTGTCTCTCCTTTAATGCGTATGCACTGTCTTGCTCATTGAAGCCATTTTCTTGAGTTAAAGAGATAGGAGGAACATCACTTTCACTAGCCTCATCAAATAACTTGAGTGTCTCTCCATATCCATAGTGTAGTAAGTAGGAACGAACGATTCTGGGAACCAAACACACAAAAAAGGTGAGAAAGAGGCTAAATACTCTAAATCACATACAAATCATATAAAAACAGTTTATAAACACAATTTAACATATATAAACCAAATAGAAACACTTGCTAATCATGGATCTGTTAACTATCCAAAGTATCACTCATTCATGATGGCAATACTGCTACAAGATGAAAGGAAAAAAAATAAATTCAGATACCCTGAAATATCGTTGGGCAAAGGAAACCTGGGTATTCAGTATAGAGTAATAATTTTGCTTTCTTACTTCATCATCTTTTTTTTATTTAATTTCTACACCTAGTCATCTACTGTCTTACATTATGATAAATTACGAAGTTCTTCAAAAGTTTGAATATCATGTCCTCATATACATCTAAATATTAAAGCAATCCCTTCTGCTAACTTATTTAATTATATATTTATATTTTTTTTAAATGTACTAGATTCTGTGATAGTTTTGAAATGAAAATTGTATTTTGTATCACCAGTTGGATCAAAGTTCATCATTAGAATTGATATCATTGTGTTCCTACATGTGGTAAACACGGAGTGCATGAACAGTGAGCTACCTATAAATCCTCCTCCATCAGAATGGTATTTTACTTTCTCTTTCCACACCTACAATCTTGATCCTTGTAATTGCTTCAATAACTTATCCTAAAGCAAATTCATTTATGTTAGGCTGGAAGATACTCTTATTAAACTTTATTTGTCAGGTTATTCCAAGCATGCAATGGATGCTGATTGTGATACAAGGACGACTTCTGATGAAAGGATGCCTGAGGAAACTATCTGCAGGGATAGCTTGAGTTTTTCAGTTAATGGTTTGTCAAAATATTTCTATTCCAATTCGGTGAGAGACTGCTATGGCTGGAGTGGGACTTAAGGCTCTACTTTGTCTAGGTACAGGGAATGATGATGCCCATGAACTAGAAGGCGGTGAATGGATCCTGAATGAAAATGATTCGAGTAATAATGTCTTAGATGAAGGTTTGTGATAAACATACGACTTTATTTGCAATCAATTTTTGTACTTTCCCCCCAGCAATGGATTCACAACTGTGCAAATTGATGTTTTCTTCCTAGAAATCATCAATGAGAATGTATTTTTACCTTATTAGCTGTTGTCACTATCTAGTGCATAACTCTGCTTTGGAAGAGCTGGTATTGGAGAATTTGTGATTTGATTAATTGTAGGAGGCCATTTGGTTTGGTTTATGAAGTTTTTGGAGCTTGGGAATTTAATTCTATTTAAGTTTCCTCCCTGCTTGCCTCTATATATTTAGTAATACACTGAAAGGTGGAACCAGGATTCATCCTCAAGGGTGGGAAATCAAAAGTCCTATATTTGTAGTAACTTCTAAGTCAGTTTTCCTAAAATAACTAAAGCTAATACTAATAAGATAATTTTTCTTTACCAAAAAAAGGTTGGTGGACAGTTGTTCCTCATATGGCATGTGTATCTCCTCCCATGCATGTACCTGTAGTCCGACAGGCCCGATTGGTTTTTCTCTGAATATTAGTAATAGTTTTCTTTGCCCCACAGGTGCTTATCAGGATGAAGAAAACTGGCGAGCACAGTACGGTCAAGTCATTAAACCTACTAAAGAGTCGGTGACAGATTTTCGAGTAGTGGATTTATGGGAAGAGGTGATGAGATTGTAAGTGTTCTAAACTTTTACTTTTGTACTACTTTCATTCTAATAACCTTTTATTGTTCGAAGTTAATTGTTTGGTGAATTTGAGCTTAAGATCATTAATTACTTGATTGCATTTGACTAATAATATTATTGTTCCATATTTATGGGCCTAAAAAGATAGCATAAGTTTTTTAGTAATGTTATAGCTATAGTTCTAGAAAATTCACAATTTATTATTTAAACGCAGCAGCTTAAAATTTCGTGACTTGAATGGAGTTTGAATTCTGAATTTTTTCTCTATAATACTTTTTTTTCTTTCAGGGCATGAAACTAGAGAACAAATTAAGCTCTCATAGTTAGTTTCATTTCTTGTTGTCTGAGTGTTGAAGAAGAATATTTGAATTTTCATGAATTTTTAATAGTGGTAGTGTTATTGGCTTAATTACAACGCTTTTATTATTGTAGTCTTCTCAATTTCAGCTCGCTCGACTTGTTTTATGTTGTGCATATATGATGTGCCATTTTTTTAAACAATAATGCCCCAGGGTTAAAAGTGTGGAGTGTTGTTAAGTTGATTAGAAACATCTCAACCCTAATTTTAAGCATCTATCTCCTTGCGAAGATTCTACAACAACTTTTTTTAATTTTATAACTATTTGACTGATTTATGTCTATGTTTTTTGATTTGTAGATAGAGTTTTTTCTGGAAGGTCAATAACCACAAGGTTGAAGGTTTCAATTAAGCATTTTCTTAGATATGGATTTTGGAATTTCAACTTTTTGGATTATATAATTTGGTTTTGTGGTACTTAGATTATTTAAGCAATTGTTTATTGCCTAGCTAGTTGGGTAATTTGTTGAATCAGTTAATCTACTATTTTTTTTATAAGATAATTACTTTTTATTTTAAATGTTTATTGCCTTTTGTCTCTCTTATATTATATATAGATGTAAAGTTGATTTAAAAACTCACTAAATGTATTATATTTTTTATTGAAAATTGTTAATGTAACGATACATTTTGAATGTCAAACAACTTAATATGACCACTACATCATCACGATTTAAAATCATTTATTGACAAATAATATTTGGTCAATAAAAATTAAAATTTAATGATTTAATAATATTAACTCTTTAGAATTAATAGTATTGTTATTATATATATTCATTTAGTTATGACAATTGATCTTGTCACTAATATTAACTATTTGGTGACAAGTTATGTCATCACTATTATATATCATTTAGTGATGACTTTTAATTTTGTAACTATTAATAGCTCTTTATGTGATGAGTTCTATCGTCACCATAAGTATTCAAATAGTGATGAGAAAAAAATGTAATCATAGAAAGTAACTCTTTGGTAACAAATTATATCGTCATCATATATATATTCATTTAGTCACAATAACTAATTTTGTCACTATTAATAACTCTTTTTGTGACGAGATGTATAAATCACCATAAGTATTCAATTAGTGACATTGAAAAATATGTCCTAAAAAATAACTCTTTGGTGACAAATTATTTTGTAATATTATTTAAAATATGAAATGACAACGACATAATTGTCATGTTAAATATATTATTAGGTGACGAATTATTTTTTCGTCATTTATTTTCTTATTTTTTGTGACGATAAACACAATAACATGACGAAAGAATAATCATAAATATAACAATATCGTCGTCATTAAAATTAGAAGATTTAAATAGAGTAACATATTTTTCGTCACTAAAACAATATCATTTAATGAAAAATAATAATTTTTTAATCATTTAATGCACCAAGTTTTGATGAATGAAAACATAATATAGAGTGACGAAAGTTTCATTCAAATAGTGGACGCTATTAACGCTACTAAAAGTAATTAATTATAGTGATGATGATGTAGATCGTCACCATAAGTTAAAACATTTAGTGACGACATCAAATAGTGTCAAATATACCTAATACCACGCTCATACGGTGACGGTGGCTGTGGCGATTAACAATCGTCACCAAATATTTTAGTGACAAAAAATGAATTTTATGTGACAAATTTTAGCGTCATTTTTTGTCTGATTTCTTGTAGTGATATGCTTCATAAGAATTTAATCAGATGAAGTTAGAAAACTTGTCTTAAGCATCCTTTAATACTTTACACTAACTCTTTCTTTATGTGTCCTACATGATTTATCATGATAACACACCAATTAGCCGCAAATAAACTTCATATGATTTATCATGATAAATTATATATTTTGTAACAATCTAAATCGTTTATTAATAAAAGTATTCATTTACTAAAGGCTTTAATTTATCTATATGGTGTTGTTTCAATAATATGTGATAAACCCAGAGTTTTAAGCAATGCTTTTTGAATCATGATGAGATCATGCTAATGAGATCTAAATTCTTACATAGCTTAAAAAGTAAAATGTTCCTAATCGATGGATTACTAAAAAGGGGATTAGTGAATCCGGATAGATTGGTACATACGTTGCTTGCACATTGGATGGGGATGATTGATCTCATTATCATTTGTGTAAAGACACTAAAGCAAGTATGTATGTGCTTATTGGAGAATAAGTTTACTGAACGTGGCTCGCTAAGAAATACCTAATGGAGTTTTACCTGTCTGTCAATAGGAATTCCTGTAGTCATAGTAGTACAAGTGATCCTTAGACTTAAGATCATCATAGTATCTTGTGTACACTACAAAAAAAAAGGGTTATTTTGACGGAATATTCCGTCGGAATTAAGTATAATCCGTCGAGATTATGCTTAACTCCGACGGAATATTCGATCAGAAATTCAGTTGGATATAAGCACATTGAAATTAAGTCCGTCGATCTTTCAGTCGGAGATAGATATCCTTGACCGAACTAAACTCGACGGAATTGTCAGTCAACATTAAGCTATTATCGACTGAATGGTATCCGTCGATAATATTCTGTCGAGGCTAAACCTACCACGTGGTGTGAGACCCCAAATTTTATGAATAAAGATTTAAATTTCTCGAAATATTTTTTAAATATTATGGTGTGGATTTGATATAATGTTATAGTTGTGGGTAATATTTATAAATTTTGCAAAGTAAGCAAGTGGTTATATAATATTCGATTGGTCGGGGAATATTCTTTTTGTCAGGGAATATTCGTACCATGGTACAATCATTGGTGGACCCCACAACGGAATTATTGTCAGATTGAGAAAACGACAAAAAATATTTTTATAAAAATAATGGCGGAGGTGTTATTCTGAATTAAAAGCTGTTGAACTACCCATTAGTAAAAGTACGATGTCTGGCGTGGTTGCGTATAGAAACACCGGTATTGATTATTGATGCTTACGTGAGAAGTCACTCGGTTATACTCAATTATTGCTACAAGAATTGGTTGCGATCATATCTCTTATATTATTGATTCAATTATTGTCACATTATCATCTCAGATAATATGTTATATTATTAAATCAATAATTGAGACGACAAGTTATAATATTAATGATTAATAATTGTTGAAAGATTAAATATGTGTTGATTAAAATAAAATGATTTGTGGTAATATTTATTCAATCCTCGATGTATATAAAGAGTCTATTATGAGACGTTTGTGGTAAATTTGGTTATTCTATGGGGCCCATATGTCATCATCTAAGAGTCTCGTAAATCAATAGTAATTACCTTTACCGCAGACGCCAAACCACTTGTCGTTTCATATTATAAAGGCCGAACCGATTGTCGTTTCATATTACAAAGGCCGAACCAATTGTCGCTTCACATTACAAAAGCGCTCGAACCACTTGGTGTTTCACATTACGTACGCCAAACCACTTGGTGTTTCACATTACAAAGCGCCAAACCACTTTTCTTTTTTACATCACTACCGTCAAGTCATTGCCTTTTCATATAGCAAGTGCTAAGCTAGAAATCTTCTATAAATAGAGGCCTAGTTCTTCATTATTTTCACGAACTCATTCAACCTATAGAGATAGAAAGTATAGAGAATAAGAGAGAAAAGAAGAAGAGTATTCTCACTACTACACTCTGCGATATTCAATCTCCTACTAATATAAGGGGTGTTATTTCTTTTGTATTCATGAAGAGAACTTCATTATTCTATTATTTATTATTCATTGGAATAACTTTGTATCACGCTGCTACCCTATACTTGGTGAAATTCTTCTCATTATTCCATTCTTTATTATTCTCAGCCGGATATCATCGTATGCATGCGCTTACGCCTGCACCTTGTTCCAGTCTTTATTATTACATTTGGAATATCCCGTACATGCGTTTTACGTCGGACCGGTTCCATTCTTTATTATTACATTGGAATATTCGTACATGCGTTTTACGCGGGACTGATTCCGTTATTTATTATTCTGTTGGAATAACTTTTGCATTTCTGATTCATCGCATGCATGGTGATATCTTTTATTATTCCATTCTTTATTATACTCAAATTGGTTAAAACTTTGACTTCTATACTCCATAAAATTAGTGGAATATCCTCGATATTTAAGCTTCATTCAAGATCTTTTCATGGAAATACTCTTCCGAGCATTCTTGAATTTTACTCTACAAAGCGATAGAATATGTTGATAATTTGGACATTATCGGTTCCTAGATAAATTAATTCTTGAACTTGTTTTATTGAATTCTTATATCGTCATCATCCTCATGTTTATATTTTGTTGATAGTCATCTCGTGGCTCAGTAGTGCGTAGATGGACTTGGTATGATTATGACCGAGGATTATTCAAAGATAATCATAACCGTAATGTTACAAATGATGTGGAAAAAGTCCTCATTGGCCCGTAGTGCATTGATGAATAGTTTTTGTTATGATTATGGCTATGAATTCTCTTTGGCCGTAGTGCAAAGATGAATTGTTTTATGGCATGATCAGGACCATTGATGAAAACACAATTATCCTTAGTCGTAGTTCATGGAGAATTCGTGGTCGTGATACTAAAGAATATCCTTGGTCGTAGTGCAGGGGTGATTCGACTATGTGGATTATTTATTAAGCTGAGTCCCAGCGATAAAAGTGATGAAAAACCTTTTAAATCATAGAAGATAGTAGATTTTATTCTCTACTTGACTCTTTTAATGAATTGCTTGTTTCGCTGCAGTTAAACTTGATGTTTTTTATATTGTATCAGTTTAACACTGTTTAAGGCTAATGATAATTTATTCTGCATCATCTTAGTCATAATATTTCTTACTTTGGGCTAGTTGAGCTTCACCCTTTCTTTCAACGTTCTCTTGAAATGAGAATATAGCTGGGACGAGTCGGGGAACGGAGTGATGGTCCTAGATGGTGCATTAGTAGTCCTCACTATTCTGTGATATGGTGTGATAATAATTGTAATGAGAGTTTGATAACTGGCATGAATTCTAATGTTGAAATATAGGATCAATAACAGTAGAGTGTTTAAGAACTTATATAACATGAGTATAATTTGATAACTTACTTATACATGAGTATTGGATAAGTAGATACAAAGAGTAAAGATACTTGCATGATATGCTGCTTAAACAACTTAGTTTTATCTTTTATACTGAGACCTATCATTCATAAGATTATTCTTTTGATCAGAATAATATATCATAACACATAACACTGCTATTTGCACCAATCATATAGCGTAAACACATTATCACATAGTTATATCAGTCATTCTAACATAAATAATTACTTATCAGTTCAATCTATATAAGTGCAGGTCAACTTTTTAACATTTGATTATTGGAAGGCTTTATCGAGATAATAATCGAGTTTATATTTACTTAAACTCTATTCTCAGAACTTCAATACTATAGAGATAATTTAAATATTAATCATATTATTTTTCAAGGTATTATAATAATTTTTAAATAATTATTATAATTTATCATGATTTTTCAAACACTCGAAATCATTTTTAAATGATTTAAATACGAATAATTCCATTATCATTAATATTTAATAATATAAAATATTAATGAAATACTTGACAAATAATCTAAGTTATTAATAATAACTCAAAATATTTTTAAAATATTTATTTTACCCTTAAATGATTTTTAAAATATTTAAAATTATTTTAAAATGATCACTATTAATATTTATATATTAATGTATTATTCATGAAAATATTAAAAGTCATTTATTATAACTTAAAATATTTTTAAATCCTTTATATCATTTTTAAATGATTTTTAAATCATTAAAACCATTTTAAAACTATTTATTTAACATAAATATTAAATAAACCTATTGTCATCAATATTAAAAGTCATGATTTATATATAACTTTAAATATTTTTAAACATCTTACTATCATTTAAAATAATTTTTATAAAATAAAATCATTTTTAACCCATTTATTTAATACATTTATTAAATAAATTTAATACCATTAATATTCAAAAAATAATAATATTAATAAAAAATATGTCAATTTATCAAAAGTTAATTTTTATAGCTTAAAATAATTTTTAAAACAATTTTTAGAATTTTTAGAATTTTATTTCTATTTTTAATGAATTTTTCAGAAATTAGAAAACTAAAATAATTAAATCCGTCGCTAAAGGCTATAGCGACGGATTCTGTCGCGGTAGGTGTTCTTGAGGCTCAAGAACACTGACAGTCAGTGCTCAAGGTGCCTACTTTGACCGTCTTTAATTCTCCGTTTACTCATGTTCTGGACATTATTAAGTGTTGATCATGTAGTGTTTATGTAATACTACATAAATCAAGCATCAATTAAGTCATACAAGCACATAGCATGAAGACATGGCCTTGCAAAATCATTGTCAGAGCTTTCTGGGTTTTCTGGGTTACCCAGAAACTCAGTCAGCTTCATGGGTCCCTTTTGAGGCTCGATTTTATTTAGGTTCTGGTTATTGTTAATATGATCTCATGGTTTAGGTTTGTAGTATACATGACAGAGTACATATATCAATCATCAAATCATTCAAACTACATCTGAATCATAAGCTAGCATTCGGTCAAAGGTTGTCAGAAAACTTATTCATACGATTTCTGGGTTTTCCAGAAACACTATCCGTGACCGAGTGGCCTAGTTTGACCATAAATTACTTTTATTCTGTTGGTTAACTAAGTTATATAGGAGCATGAATATGTAGTATACATACAAGAGTACAATCTAAATACACTAACATAAGCAAATCATCAAAAACAAGCAAGATCTGGGACAATAAACTTCTTGTCAGACGCTGAAGAACAAATTCTACGCAGAAATTTGAAAGTCAAGGTCGTGTGACCATCCACTACTTACAATTTGTTGATTGTTTGAGTGATATAAATGCATGGATTTAGAGTCTATCTAACAGGCTACACACTAAATACAATAACATCTCCACATCTCCTAACATATGACAGATATGGGCCTTGGAAAATCTTGTCAGACATTGATTTTGAGTTTCTGGGCTGCCCAGAAACTCTTGGTCATGCTCGGTCAACTGAGTTTGACCATGAATATCTTTCATTCTAGACATGATCTAAGCATGATTTCAAGTCCAGATTAAAGTCCTTACAACAAACTACAAGTCTAAAACATCAAACATGCAAAATCATTAACAGACTCAGATCTATGGCCTCTGACATTCGGTTGTCAGGCCATAAATCTAGGGTTCTTGGACAGTTTTGAAAAGTTAATTTTTGAGCACTTTAATGCTATAAATCTATGATGTAACATCATAGATCATCATATAACATCTTCTAACACCTAAATAAACATAAAAACAATAAATCTAACATGGCTTTAAAGATCATATTTGGGTTTTAGGGTTATACCTCTTTCTTGGAGATGCTTAGATCTTGCTCTATATAACTGATCTTGGTGTTCTAGATGGTTGTTTAGGGACTGAATTACTTAGAGAATTCGTGGCTTACAGAGAGGGAGAGAAGAGTTGGTTGAGTGTTTGGTAGCAAGTTAGCAACTTTTGTAAACTTTATCTCTCTTTTTCTCTTATAATTTGATTTAATGAATCTAGGCTTGCAAGGTGGCATAAGGGATAAGGATATGGCTGAGATTTTCAAGCACATGGGATAAACACAAGTGATGAGTCATGCAATTCTAGAACAATCCTTTAACTTAAGTTTTAAGTAAAGGGTAATTTGGTCATTTTGCACACTAAAGGGTATTTTGGTCTTTTCTATCTAGATTTTAAGGGTAGTTTGGTAATTTCATATATGTCTCATAAATTTTAATCTTAAACTTTTGTAATTAATATTAGGGCTTGCTAATTTCAAATTAGGGTTTAGGGTTTCTCGGTAATGAAATTAGGGTTTCACACTTAACAATTAGGGTTTCTACATTATCGTTAGGGTTTTCCCTAATTAGATTCATATTCACTATCATATCTCCTTGATCACACATACCTAATTAATAATCAATCTTAGTTTCCTATTTGGGGTTTGAATTAGGGTTTATCGGCTTAAACTTAAGAATTTCTAATACTCCGCTATTTCTGATCAACACTAAACAATACACACATACAGTACCTATATATCATATTGAAATATAATTATTATATACTAATATTCTCATTCCTTGTTCATAATCCATGAATTAGGGTTCTGGACCATATCTAACTTATCTTTCATTATCAGTCAACTTAAAAATTTAAATTGATTATCCTGCTAAATCCATATCTCATATATAAAAAAAATTATTCATAAAAATACAGATATAATCATTTGAAAATTTTAAATTTTCGGGTCTTTACGTTCTCCCCTCTTTATAAAGATTCTGTCCTCGGAATCACCATTACCTTACCCATAATATTAAGGTTTTCTCCTTAAATTTTTTTATTATAAGAAAAATTGAATTACTATATTCTCCCCTCCATATAAAATTCGTGTTACGAATTCGAAATTCAAATTCTTCCTTCAATTATCTTTTTATTAGTGATTTATTAGATCATTATATCCAACTTATGGTACGAGAATAGGTTAAATCTGAATCAGGTGTATATATTAATATTGTTGGTCATGTTCATACCTGGAAATCCATTTCCCGCTGCGACCGTATCTTGAACTGTCATATTGAAGGTCCTTGCGGTCGATTTGGTTGGTTGGTTGGTTTGGTGGAGTCGGACCAGTTATTGCTAGCGTCCCACTACTCTTCCCCGTATTGACATTTCCCCCATCATCTCTCCTTTTCGGACATTCCCTCACCCAATGTTCTATTAATCCACAAATAAAACAACCCCTACTCATCCTTGGATTAGGACAGTTGGGAGAGATATGTCCCTCCTGCCCACACTTAAAACACACAGACTTTCCCTTCAAGCACTCTCCGGAATGGTTCTTCCCACAGTTTCCACATGACACAACCTTCTTCTTCACACCCTATTGCTTAATTTTTATATTTCCTAAATTGTCCCCTTTTCTCTTTCCCATCTTACTTCCACTACTCCCTTCCATTTTGACAGCTCCCTCAATCTTAGCCTTATTCTTCTTCTCCTTATTGTAAAGAGTCATGGCTTCACTTCCTCTTCGGCTATGATAGCCTTGTCCAATAGTGCTATAAAATTACCTATCTGTAATACTGCCACCTTGTTGTAGAGCCAGGGTTTTAAGCCCAGCTGAAACCTTTGTGCCTTCTAGCTTCCGTGTCCACTTGATGTGGAACGAACCTAGCTAATTCATTAAATTTTGCGGCATACTCCGCAACTGACATGTCCCCTTGCTTCAACTCCAAATTTCACCTCCATCCTAGCCTGCATACTAGTCGAAAAATAATTCTCAAAGAATAGTGTTTTGAACCTAGTCCACATAACCTCTCCTACTGTAGCTCTAGCTTGATTTGCCTCCCACATTGTTAACAGATTCTTCTGCCCTTTGGTTTCGATTTTGTCTTCTTTGGGGGCATTATCATAAACTATTCTTTTATTGACTTATATTCTATGTCTTATCGTATATGTTTAACATATAACGCGTGATTTCAAACTCAAATAATCATAAACTCCAAATATTAAATTTTGAAACTTGGGTTACTGTATTATCAAATTATCAGATAGATACATACAAACTTATTTCATTAAACAAACATATATTCACATTCATTCATAGTACTTTACACCGGATAACACATATTGTTATAACCATCCACTATCCCTTTATGACCACAAAAGTCGAGATTTGCTACTAAAACTTATACAAAAGTTAGGAATATTACCTTACGCACTCTTAAATATCATATCATTAAACATACATATTCAAATACTATTCCTACTTATTTCCTACACCTTCTCCTGATCTTGGACAATCTTTCTCCCGATTACCTTCCAACCCACAATTAAAACATACACCTTGCTTAAAATTGGGACACTGAGGAGAGAAATGTCCCTCATGTACGCAACTATAACATATCTTTTTTCTTGTCCGGCACATGCCCTTATGCTTCCTCTTACAGTTTGTACACTTTTCTATTTTCTTAAAGTTTTCAGAATTTTCTAACTCACGATTGTTCATCTTTCTTTTTCCCTTTTTGCATGGAGTTGCACCTGATATTCTGCTTTTGGCTCCTATCTGATCTATTTGGATTTTAAGCTTATCTTGTTCTTCCATTGTTTCGATCAACGCCTTCTACAATTGACTATTAAATAGCTTTTCTATTTCCAACAACTTTTCTAAAGAAGAAACCTGGACCCTCAGATTCTGCACTTCCATTGATGCTCGATCAGCTCCAACTTCGGTTTCTGAATCACTATCTGTTAGTTCCACTGTTTCTGGGTCTGGTACTATATTCTCCAAAATAATCACTTCATCAAGGTTACTTTCAACGTGAGCCTCTATTTCATCTATTGGCTTCGATATTAGCTCGGGTGTATTGATTTGATCCTTCTTCATGTTATAAGCGTATAATAATCCTTTTTCGCCTGACATCTACACAAAAATTATTTTGATTAGTACATATAGTATATTATATTCACACAGCAAATAATAGTTTTATATAAGTTATCTTTTATTTTATTTTACGATGAATTTATTTAATTCATTTCCTTTAAACTCTATATGAGTTATTTATATTTTCAACGTTTCCCTCTGTCCTAAGGTTATAGCCTAAGGTCTACTCCCACCTAAGGTTTCTAACCCTAAGCTTTGATACCATGTTGTGACGCCCCTAAATCTGAGTACTTGAAACTCGTACTTGGTGCTCCACGATAACATTCATACAACTACTTAAATGTACTAATTAAACAAAATTATTATATTAAAGTTATCTACCTTCCCAGTCTTGAGAACCTTTACATCTTACATTACATGATAACTATTATATTATCCTACTACAAACAGTCATAACAACATAATGTAACCTATTCCTTTAGCTTCCCCTTCCCTTTGTCCTTGCCGGAACCTTCAGGTCGTGCTAACTTAGCTGAAAACATTTAAATTTAAAGCAAGAATGAGCATTTGAGTATCCATCAATTAATAGCAATGAATAAAGATTATCTAAAAGATTTATATGTTTTCTTTGATCGATACTTCTACAATGAAGTAAATGTTGTGAAGTAAGCTGAAACAATACTGAACTACATATCAATTCTATTTCATTTTTGAAACTATGTACTGACTATAAATGGAGAATAGTTTGATAAACTATGAACTTTAGTTTTAATTTTCAAAAAGGTTAAACAGAACTTCATCTGATAACCGTCATGTCTTACGGACACGGAGGGTGATCAGCCCGTTATGCCCTATATTGATCAATACTACGTGTTTGAACGATAAGTTCGTTCATCTGATCCTCCTTTGGCGCATAGAAGTTTTTCCCTGTTCGGGATGTTCATAATTAATCTGGAATTCGAACTAAAATAGTTCAATGAAATAATAATAATGTTCTATCATGATCTACAATATTTTTCATTCTATGTCTAGCTGAGTTAAATAGCTTAGACTGTGACGCCTTCAAAATAGGTATACATCACCCATCTTGAGTCGCCAAATACATGGTACAGAATTTAAATACAAACTTCTTTAATACAGTACGACAAAACGTAGCTGAGAGTTTCAACACGAGTAATGTCTCGTAGAGAGTATACAAACTCAAATAAAGTCCTCATTACAATTATTATCACCTTATTTCACATAATAGTGAGGACTACTATAGCCACCTATCTGGACCGTCACTCCGTTCCCCGACTAGTCCCAGCTATATTCTCATTTCCTAAAGAGAAAAATGAAAGCAAAGGGTGAGCTCAACTAGCCTAGTAAGAAATATTATGATTAAGATAATGCATAATAAATTATCGTTAGCCTTCAATAGTGTTAAACTGATAAAATATAATAAACATCAAGTTTAACTGCTGCGGAACAAGCAATCCATTAGAAGAGTCAAGTAGAGCATGATATCTACTATCTTCTATGATTTAAAAAGTTTATCAACCGTTTTATCGCTGAGACTCAGCTTAATAAATAATCCACATCATCGAATCATCCTCACGCACTATGACGAGGATATTCATTAGTATCACCAATGGTCATGATCATACCAACAACTGTCCATCAATGCACTATGGGCCAATGAGGACTTTTACCACATCATTTGTAATATTACGGGTCATGATTATACCGAATAATCCCTGGTCATAATCATACCAATCAACAGTCCATCTATGCACTCCGGCCAAAGATGACTTTCATCATAATATAAGCATGAGGATGATGACAATGATATAAGAATTCAATTTAAATGAGAGCAAGGATAAATTTTAAAGATTTATAATTCAATTTATCTAGAATTCAATAATGTCCAAATTGTCAACATGATACTGTCTTGTGGAGTAAAATTCAAGAATAATATTGTATCAAAAATAATTTAGACAGAAAAGAAATTAATTTTTTTGTTGTGAATAGTACCCCGTGAATAGTAACCGAGTGAATAGTACTTCAGGAATAGTAACCCATGAATAGCACCCCGACATGAAAATATGAAAAATTATCAAGAGTGCTCAGAATAATATTTCCATGAAAAGATACTAGATGAAGCGCAAATATCAAGGATATTCTACTAATTTCATGGAGTATAGAAGCAATACTTATCAACATAAGTGTAGAATTATAAATATGAAATGAAATAATATTACTTACATACTACAGAGTATGGAAGAAAATATTATTTCTTACAAATATTGAACAAGAATTATATCACTTACGAATACGAAAAAAATAATACCCCTTACCTTAGTAAGAGATTGGATACTTGTTGCCTCGTTTCTAGTTCTAACAAAAGAGATCTAACTCATGCAAGCTTACATGGGCCAACAAGTAATACAGAGTAAGTAAAGTATCGATCCACAGAGAAAGGTTTCTAAATTAAACTATTATGCATCACTATATTACTATTTTTATATGCCTAAACTAAACGCTTATGATTTTGAATTACTCTAAAATCAAATAACAAATAAAAGAAGAATATTAATGTAATAAATCAAATCTGGAAAAAATGGGATTCTAACTTCATTTAATAGTTCACCTAAATATCATCATCATGCAAGATTATTCACGTATCACAGAAAATTAGCTAAGAGCACGAATGTAGACATAACCATTTTTCAATGAATTATGACCTACTTACATAATATCCACATACAATAGAAATCATGTAATCATCAATAAAACCAAAATCATTATATTTCTATGTGAAATTGCAGCCATATTGAATTTAAGCACAAGCCCTTATATAACTCACACGGTGAAACAATATATGTCTATCTGATTCACGAAGTATAAAGCTAAGCAATTCAGCCCCATACACGCATTCTTCCATGATTACAACCATACTCGCATATTATTTTTCAATTCCATGCAAGTACATAAAATGGATAGTGATCAAGCATTCATGCAATCAAATCAACCATAATAGAAATTCCTGATGATACGCTAACAATCCAGCAATTAAGCCATCAATTAGACTATATATTAAAATCCGTTAGAATCCCACAATGGAGTTTAGCTCATGTCTGAACTAAAAGCCATTATGGGATTAGAGTAACACATGGAAAATAAATAACAATTGAAAGAGAAGATATAATTGATCAAACCCAATTGCTGATTATAATCCAAACGTGATGTTCAAATCCTCAACAATCTCCAGCAACATAACAGTAGTACGTAGTCAATGATTGAATTCTAATGCAGAGATAAAATATTAATTCTATGCTTGGCTCCACGTTGGAATTCGTTCAAAGCGTAAAACCCTAGTTTTATATTATGGAAAACTCGTAAAAACTAAAGATGATCGCGTCTGGTACCGACCAGAATAGTTTATATCAACCCAAACACTTAAAATTTCAAAAATAAAATAAAGTCAAGAATCGCTAATTAACGATAGCCTTGTGGCAGACCTCGCTACGATCCCTTTGTAAACATGGCGCGTGTGCAAAATGAGCTCTATTCGGTTGATGGCGCGGGCGCGCGTGTTCCAGCTTATACAGCCGCGCGGCTCTTGCACTCTACAATCTTGTTATCTGCTTTTGCTGCTTCCTTATCATCCTGCTACTGATTCTTTGACATGCTTCTCTTGCCTCTTTGTCCATCAATGCTCAGTTTCTTTTGATCACACGACCCTCTTGTCATGCCATCACTGATCTCATGCCACATACCAATGCCGAGCTATGCCATTTTCCTGCACTTTTACACCAAAAGAGTTTTCAGTACATGCAATGCAAAATAACACGAAATGTAACTAAAAACACACTGAAATGTACTCGAGATGGCAATAGTTCACATGAATTGATATCCAATAAGTAGGTATAAAACCCACTTGCCTCGTTTCTAGTTCTAACAAAAGAGCTCTAACTCATGCAAGCATACATGGGCCAACAAGTAATACAGAGTAAGTAAAGTATCGATCCACAGAGAAATGTTTCTAAATTAAACTATTATGCATCACTATATTACTATTTTTATATGCCTAAACTAAACGCTTATGATTTTGAATTACTCTAAAATCAAATAACAAATAAAAGAAGAATATTAATGTAATAAATCAAATCTGGAAATAATGGGATCCTAACTTCATTTAATAGTTCATCTAAATATTACCATCATGCAAGATTATTCACGTATCACAGAAAATTAGCCAAGAACACGAATGTAGACAAACCATTTTTCAATGAATTATGACCTACTTACATAATATCCACATATAATAGAAATCATGTAATCATCAATAAAACCAAAATCACTATATTACTATGTGAAATTGCAGCCATATTGAATTTAAGCACAAGCCCTTATATAACTCACACGGTGAAATAATATATGTCTATCTGATTCACGAAGTATAAAGATAAGCAATTCAGCCCCATACACGCATGCTATCATGATTACAACCATACTCGCATGTTATTTTTCAATTCCATACAAGTACATAAAATGAATGGTGATCAAGCATTCATGCAATCAAATCAACCATAATAGAAATTCCTGACGATACTCTAACAATCCAGCAATCAAGCCATCAATTAGACTACATATTAAAATCCGTTAGAATCCCATAATGAAGTTTAGCTCATGTCTGAACTAAAAGCCATTATGGGATTAGAGTAACACAAGGAAAATAAATTGAAAGAGAAGATAGAATTGATCAAACCCAATTGCTGATTATAATCCAAACGTGATGTTCAAATCCTCAACAATCTCCAGCAACATAACAGTAGTACGTAGTCAATGATTGAATTCTAATGCAGAGTTAAAATATTAATTTTATGCTTAGCTCCACATTGGAATTCGTTCAAAGCGTAAAACCCTAGTTCTATATTATGGAAAACTGGTAAAAACTAAAGATGACCGCATCTGGTACCAACCAGAATAGTTTATATCAACCCAAACACTTAAAAATTCAAAAATAAAATAAAGTCAGCAACTGCAATCAATGACGCGCGCGATCCCTTTGTAATCATGGCGCGGGCGCGCGTGTGCAAAATGAGCTCTGTCCGGTTGATGGCTCGGGCGAGCGTGTTCCAGCTTATACAGTCGCGCGGCTCCTGCACTCTGTAATCTTGTGATCTGCTTTTGCTGCTTCCTTGTCATGCTGCTACTGATTCTTTGACATGATACTCTTGCCTCTTTGTCCATCAATGCTCAGTTTCTTTTGTTCACTCGACCCTCTTGTCATGCTATCACTGATCTCATGCCACATACCAACGCCGAGCTATGCCATTTTCCTACACTTTTACACCAAAAGAGTTCTCAATACATGTAATGCAAAATAACACGAAATGCAACTAAAAACACACTGAAATGTACTCGAGATGGGCATAGTTCACGTGAATTGATATCCAATAAATAGGTATAAAACTCACTTATCAATAATGCAATAGTGTAGTAACAGAATACTCTTCTTGTTTCTCTCTTACTCTGTCTATACTTTTTCTCTCTATAGCTTGAATGAATTGGTGAAAAATAATGAAGAAATGAGCTTCTATTTATAGGCTTGGCAGAGTAAGGGTAAAATAGTCTTTTTGTCATAATTTATGACATCATCGCTGACATTGTCGATCATATTACATCATTGCTTGCCTCATCGTCCGATGACATCATCGCTTACCTCATCGTTTGATGACATCATCGCTTACATCATAGGAATTCAAATTCAATTTGTTCTCTTCCACATCCTTTTACTTTTATACCAAGAATTTACTATAATAATGTTACCATTCAAATTATAAAAAAAACGTACTATTATATAATCACATCATACTACTATAATGTAATATTATAATAATATATTTGAATAAATTATTTTATCAGAAAAGATAAAATACAAACTTTCAACAAATATCACATGCTAAAAATTTCTCAATTTAAATCCACATTGAATAAATATTTTCTTATCATATATATCAACAATTAATTATTCACAATAATATTACAAAATTACAATATCGATAACAAGGTCGTTACGAGGAAAAGGAGGCTTCCGATAAGGATTTCTCCTATCAAGCGTGCAATTAGTTGACCAAACCCCTTTCTCAATGTAACTTTCTGAGACATTGTCAATAATGCAAATAATAATATTATTCAAATAATATGAATTATTGATTTGATAATTTGAAATATTGTAAATGACAATTTTTGAATAAATAATATAAAATATCAACGTAGCAATTATTGAATCAATAAAATAAAATATTGAGCGATTAATTCATAACAATTATTGAGTAGTGACTTCTTACGTAAGCATCAATAATCCAAGATATCGTCATAATCACCGTAGCTACTACTTAACCACGCCAGACATCGTATTCTTTATCAATCGGCATTAATTCAGCGATTAACGGTAAAACTTTCACCGTTATTTTTAAAAAAGATAATTTTGTCGTTTTCTAACTCCAAATAATAATTACATTGTGGGTCCACTAATGATTGCGTCGTCATACTAATATTCCCCGACCAAACGAATATTTTATAACAACTTCACACTTTGCAAAATTTATAAATATTACCCACAACTATAACATTATAACAAATTCACACCTTAATATTCAAAAATATAATTCAAGAAAAATTAATCTTTATTTATGAAAGTTGGGGTCTTACAACCTCCCCTTCTTATGAAATTTCGTCCTCGAAATTAGGGTATATACCTGGTATGTCGAAGAGGTGAGGATACCTTGATTTTATTTCAGATTCTAACTCCCAGGTCATTTCCTCAACATCGTGGTTTCTCTACAAAACTTTGACTTGAGGTATAACCTTGGAGCGTAGAATATGTTCCTTCTTATCCAAGATTTTAACAGGAACCTCTTTGTATGTTAAATCTTCCGCTATCTCGTTTGGTTCCAACTCAATAATGTGGTTCGGGTCTTCCACATATTTACGTAACATGGATACGTGAAAAACGTTATGAACACGAGACATACTTGGCGGTAAGGCGAGTCTATAAGCCTCAATTCCTACTCGATCAAGGATTTTAAATGGGCCAATGAATCGAGGATTGAGCTTTCATCTCTTTCCAAATCTTGTAACTCCTTTCCATGGAGCAACACGTAACAACACATGTTCTTTAACATTGAATTCCACGTCCTTTCGATGAAGATCAGCATAACTCTTTTGTCGATCTTGTGAGGTCTTTATACGTTTTCGGATCATTTGAATCTTTTTCGTAGTCATACGTACTAATTTCGGTCCCAACAACGTTGCTTCACCCACCTCATCCCATCATACTGGAGAACGACACTTCCTTCAATACAAGGCCTCGAACGGAGCCACTCCGATACTTCCTTGATAACTGTTGTTGTAGGAGAATTCTACCAATGGCAAGAACTTGTCCCAACTTCCTTTGAAGTCAAGGACATAGAGTCTTAATAGATCTTCCAGAGTTTGAATATTCCTCTCCGACTTCCCGTCCATCTGAGGATGATATGCCGAACTAAAACATAAATCTGTGCCCATAGATTTTTGTAAACTAACCCAAAACCGTGAAGTGAATCTTTGGTCTTGATCAGAAACTATGGATACTGGCATACCATGCAGTCTTACAATCTCATTTATGTATATACGAGTAAGACATTCAAGTGAATAAGTTTCTCGTATTGGTAAGAAATGAGCAGACTTGGTCAATCTATCAACAGTGACCCAAATTGCATATATGCCTTGAGAAACCTTGGGAAGACCGGTAACGAAATCCATGGTAATGTGCTCCCACTTCCATTCTGGAATTTCAAGTGGTTGTAATGAACCTTTTGGAACTTGATGCTGCGCCTTGACACGTTGACACGTTAAACAGCTTGAGATAAACTCTACTATCTCTATCTTCATATTGCTCCACCAAAATGTATGTCGAATATCATGATACATTTTGGTACTCCCAGGATGGATTGCAAATGGTGTGTTGTACGCCTCCATCATGATTTTATACTTTAAATCAGGGTCGTTAGGAACACAAAGTATGGAGTTGACTTGAAGTATTCCTTCTTCATCAATTCTTGCATCTAGAATAGCACCTTCTTGCACTTTCTTCTTCATACGCGTCAGCTCCAGGTCTGTAATTTGAGCAACTTTAACTTTATCGATTAAAGTTGGTTCTACTCGTATATTTGCGATCATCTCGTGGGTCCCTGGAGTTTTTATCTCTATCTCCATCCTTTGCAAGTCATACAAAATAGACCTTTGTGTTGACAATATCGCACTCATACCTGTTTATGATCTTCTACTTAATGCGTCAGATGCCACGTTTTCTTTTCCAGGATGGTATTGAATAGTATGATCATAATCCTTCAACAGTTCAAGCCAACGTCATTGCCGCATGTTGAGTTCCTTTTGAGTGAATAAATATTTGAGGCTTTTATGATCCGTAAAGATCTCCACCTTCTCCCCATACAGGTAATGCATCCAGATTTTAAGTGCGAAAACGACAGCTGCCAACTCTAGATCATGAGTAGGATAATTCCTCTCATATTCTTTGAGTTGTCGCGAGGCACAGGCTATGACCTTCCCATATTGCATGAGAACACATTCTAAACCTTTGCACAAGCATCATCAGAGATGACATATCCTCCGCATTCGGATGGTATTGTCAAAACAGGTGCTGAAATGAGTCTCCTCTTGAGTTCTTGAAAACTCTTCAAACATTCCTCGCTCCAACCGAATTTTATATCTTTTTGAGTCAGCTGAGTTAATGGAGTAGCGATTCAACAAAATTCTTCCACGAATCTTCGATAATAACCAACTAAGCCCAGAAAGCTACGTACTTCGGTCACTGACTTAGGTTGCTCCCAGCTTTGAATTGCTTAAATATTCGTTGGGTTAACAGATATGTCGTGATTTAATATCACGTGCCCAAGGAATGATACTTCCTCAAGCCAGAACTCATATTTCTTCAACTTGGCATATAGCTTATTTTCACGAAGCTTTTGGAGTATCAGCCTCAAGTGCTACTCATGATCTTCACGGCTTTCGGAGTATATGAGGATGTCATCAATAAAGACAACAACAAAATGATCCAAATATTCCTTGAATACTCGGTTCATCATATCCATGAAGGCCACAGGAGCATTAGTCAATCTAAAAGATATGATTAGGAATTTGTAATGCCCGTACCGAGTTCTGAAAGCAATCTTTGGAATGTCATCAGTTTTAACTTTTAACTGACGATATCCAGAACGAAGATCAATCTTTGAAAAGAATTTAGCACCTTGCAACTGGTCAAACAGGTCATCAATTCGAGGTAATGGGTACCTATTTTTTACGGTGACATTGTGATACCCCCAAATCCCGGCACTTCATTACCTCAAGATTTGGTGTTCACTTAATCAAAACATTCATATCTAACTACCCAATCATAATAAAATTGAATAATAAAACCTTCCCATACAGGATTACATTAATAAAAACATTATCTCCCAGGTTATCTAACCTTTAATTACAATCATTCAACTGCGGAAATTAAATAAATACTTCATTACATCAATCAAATAAAAAGTCCGATAAACAACTGTCAACATATTATAAGTTTTCAATACTTGTTTATCTTCCCCTTGCCCTTACTGGTGCTAGGTACATCTACCTTCTCATCCTTAGCTGTAATGGTTATATAAGCAAGAGTGAGCAAACAAAGCTCACTTGAAATAAGAACGAATAAACTTTACAACATTTGCCAAATAATAGGCTCAATAGAACTAAATGATATGTTCTATTAACATTCTAAAATATACTACTGAGGGTCTAATGACCACGAACCATGTCCACAGTTATAAGTAATCTTTTAACTTTAACTTTAACAGTCATATGACTATAAGGACTCCACGTACTTACGAGGATCAATCCTTCGTACAATGTATTGTGCACAAACATTTCAACGCTAAGCGTAAACCCCTAATAATAGGGTTGTTCATCTTAGTATTTAGATTACAAGTCCGCACCAAAGTAAGTTTGGTTTGGATACATTTCAAGGTAATTTGTGAATTCAACAAACATCAACTAAGGATTAGTTGAATAAAAGATAATCATGTTATGTTATGGAATAAATCATAAGTGGATTAACAATGTATATTAAAGTTGTGCTTTTGGAATAAGCTAATAGCATAAATATTGAATAACTATCACATACCTTGCTTGAAAAATATTAAGCCAAGGTCATTTAGAATTGAATACTAAGAATGCATAACAAATAGCAATTTGAATAATAATAACTATTCAACAACAGTATATTGGATTAAATAAACTTGCATGCTATTTTGACAAGTTAAAGACAAGAATAACTTGCTTAACATTAAAATAAGGTTTAGAAAACTTGCATCATCATGAACAAACTAGATACAAGAACTTTCTAAATTACAACTGAAATAGGATAAGTAAACTTGCATAACAATAAACAAACTAGCTCAACGAAAGTGTAGAGTTAGAAAACTTGCTCAATTGTAAAAGTAGAATTAGAAAACTTGCACAGTTGTTATAAGAGTAGAGTTAAAGAACTTGCTCAATGTAAAAAGATAGGTTTAGAAACTTGCTTCGAGCGTAAGCTATAATATTAGACTCACGTTCACATATATATAGGTTTAGAACCATCATCTATTAGATATATTAATATTCACGTTCCAACATAACACACATTTCTAGTTAGACTTATTATTTTAGCACAAGTCTTGAGATACCATGCAAATATCATAAATTACAAGTGTTAACCTTCACAACACATGTTTACTATTCATCATGCTCACTAAGTTCTAATATGCCACGTTCATCACTTACTAATCATTCAAACTTTGAATCTACTAATCACTTAGCACGATTCTGTTTTAAGCTATATTAGTACATGTTTATTATACTAACACATCATTAGACCAACGTATGTCGCTATCCCGAAGAATGCAAAGCAATGAGCAGATCGCTCTGTTCATATCGCAGTGTGGCACAATCAATGCGCTTACACACAAATAAGTAATCTTAGATTTTTAGCTTCTTTTGCCAGCCAATTGCTACCAGTGCACATGACAGAGGCGCACTTTGGCATGAACAAGAGCTGCTTTTAGCCCAACTAACACGAATTTCACCCATCAAACAGTTAAATTAACACGTAAAATAAATATACAACTATCATAAACATGATTGCTAATATATTCAACCACTTAGCACAATTTAACAACACTTCTAACTATTTTAATTTCTCAAAATTCATATTTTCATACTAAAATTCCATTTTTGACATCTCTTGCAAAAATCATCACTGTAATCTCTATACTTGGCCAAATTGCTTCGTTCAAATTACGTTATGCTCGTTTCTTAATGAATTAACATATACAAGACTCAATTTATAGTTTAACATATGAACTGACAATCAAAATTGGTACTTAAAATAAGTCATATGAAAAATACATACACTGACATTATTTTCTTCCCACTGTCAAACAAAATTAGCATACAATTCTGCTTTAACCATAAATTCTAACCATCAAAAACTCATACAACTACAAGTATTCAGTTGTATAATCGTAAACTTAGAATTTTGAATTCACAGAACATGAACAACACTATGTAAACATGATATATATATATAAACATATATATATATATATATATATACACATACTAAGGTTATGTAAAAATACCTTTAATTTGCTTGCAATCCTTACTATCACCCATGATAATAACTATGCAATCCTCAGATTTCCTCTCAATTCTCTCTAAATGTTCTTCTCTCTTTTCTCAGCAACAAAAATGCGTAAAAAGAAAATAACCTGATAGCTATAATGCGTAAAACTCAGCTGATAGACATAATAATACGTATACTTATTATAATATCAGTTACAAATAAAATATAACGTATATGTTATAAATTTATTTTATATTTTATTTATTTTATTTTATTCATATAATTTAAAATTAAAAAGGACATCCAAAAGTCATAGGGCTTTGTTTGGCAAATCATTTAAAATTAAAGAGTTTATATCCTTAAGCATTGTTTGTGTAACGATCGAGAAATTTGTAATTTAATTTAAATATTTATGGAATTAAATAAATATTTTAAGTAAATTATTTATTGAGGAAAATAAATAATTGATGAATTGTTGTGAATTAATTTAGTAACTAAATTGATTAATGATAATTAAATTGAGTGTTGATAATTTTATCTCCAAGGATATAATTTAAGAGAAATAATTAAATTAAATCAATTGCTTAATATTTAAGAAGATAATTAAATTAAATGAATTGTTTAATTTAATGGAAATAAATAAAATAAATAGAGTGATGTTTCTAATTTATTAATTAAATGAGATATATAATTATTTAATTATTTATTATAAGCATAATTATAATAAGAATATAATAATAAGCTATAAAAATGGGTTACATGTGTGACAAGTGTAACTATATAATATAAATATTATTTAAATAATCTAGTATGGAGAATTAGTATGTAACTAAACGTAGCCTTATGGCTTTTAGGTTATTTTAACTAATGGAAACCTTTGGCATATTTTACCTAACGTTAGTGGCGGAAATGGGAGTCTGTTTATAATTCCTACGCGTATTATTTCCTAAGGCTAGCGTTCAATTTTCTTATTCTCGTATTTGGCTAAGGAGAAAACACAGAGGGTGAGAGAAGTTCAGAGAAATTGAGAGGGTATTCTCTGGGATTTCAAGAGAAAGGAGAGGATTGCTAAACCTTGTTATCATCTCTTGCTAGCATATAATCAAGGATTAAAGGTATATATTATTCCTATTTTTATTTTTAGTTTTGGTAGTATATGTATATATATATATATATTTTGATATGATTTGGAAATCATGTGAATGGTGGTAGAGGTATGTGCATATAGTTTGCGAAATCTGTAATCGTCATGTATATTTGATGCTTGTTGGTCAAATTCGTGAGAAATTGGTGTGTAGAAAGAAAATGAAATATCAGTGTTCATATTTGAAAAATAGCCTTAGAAAGTACCAAATTTCATGCCTTTTTATGAGTTGTAATCTGCAAATTGAAGTTGGATTGTGATAATATGTTAAGAAACAAAAGCGGCGTAGTTCGAATCATGTCAAATGATTAAGATACAAATTCGTGGTGATCAAATTCGTTAAAAGTATAAAAATGAAGAAATTTGAAAAAAATATATTGTTTTGATTCTTCAAAATGATGTTTATATAATTTTTTTGTATATAGAATGGTGTTTAGCATGTGTAACTATAATATGACAAAATTTTAGATGTTGAAGTTGGGAGATTTTCTGTAGAATTGGAATTTTTGGCCAAAGCAGAGTCTGATTTCAAGCTTTTGCAAATACTGGAACTGAGGCATCGCTATGCAAGTCTTTGCATCTGGGCGCAAGCGTCTTTGCATCGCGGGTATGCCATGCAGAATCTGAAGTGTATTACTAAGCGCTAGCTCCCAAAGAGTCAATCACGCAGACAGTGAAATCGCTTAATTGCGAGTCATGCATGAATCTGACTTGTTAGTTTAGCATGCATGTTAAGGATATTAAAACATAAAGTGAACTACAATAATAGATTGTCATGCGTGGTAATACAAAGTGTAAAAGATTTTTAAGTGATTGTTAATTGAGTTATATAATGAAACTAAAAGTGATGTTTTCAAAAGTAGAGATGAACAATTAAGTTGTGTTGGCTCGTAGTGCGATTTCAGATTCGTTAAATATGTTAACCTAAATGGTTAGGTGCTAGTTTAGGGTTATGACCTAAATGATGGTTTAAACCCCTAAAGCTAATGTTCATACAACTAATTGTTGTTGCAATTTTTAATGATGTATGTAGGGTAATTGAAGATTATATTACATTTGTGTAGCTTACAAACAAGGCAAGTTCTCTAACTCTACTTTCATAATTGTGCAAGTTACTAAACTTTAACTCTTTATATTGAGTAAGCTTTCTAACTTCATTCTTTTATTTATGAATGCAAGTTTCCAAACTTTGGTTGAGCGAGATTATTAATTCTATTCTTATATACGATTGATTAAGCTCTTGTAACCTAATTTGTTACATCGAGAAAGTTTCACTTTTCTAATTATTATACAAAGCATATATTGTTCCACTACTACAAAACAGTAAATAGACAACGCGAAAAAAATGTTATGATTTCAGTCGAAAAAACGTCGTAGTTAAATGTGTCATCTATTTGACACCCTTACACAACGTTTTAAAAACGTTGTAGTTAAACACAATACAGAACATTTTTTAGGAAAAAAAACGTTGTAGATTTATTTTTCAAAAATTAACAAATACTTAAAAACGTTGTAGTAGGTATGATTCCACAACGTTTTTTGGATAAAAACGTTGTTGTTTAGTATATCAGACGTTTTTTAAATGTTGGTAAAAAAAAAAAAAAAAAAGAAGAAAAAAGATGTGATTCACCTATATTACCAATGCACCTGCAATATGCTAAATGCCATGATATATAGCCAAAACGTATCATTCATTCAAAATACATCCCAATAATACTATTCGTTTACAGTTTCAAATTACTACATCCACAAAATATATACCAAACTATCCATATATGCATCTCAAATTCACTTTTCAATATAAATTACTACTATATTGAATTGTGAATTTGATTACATGCATCCACAAAATAAACCAAACTATCTATAAAATTAAGCTACTACACGTGTTTTTGTGCGCTTTGAGGTGCCAGTCACAAACTGTAAGAGTCGTGCCTTATCTTCCTTGCTGAAACCTTGAGCAACCTCCCAATATCACTGGATAACAGGAGATGCTGCACTGTACATACTTGTGCTCGCTCATATAATATTAGCTTCTCTTCATCATCATCAATGCTAAAAGTCAGGTCTAAAATATCGCTGATATCATTCTGCAAAGGTAAGCAAAGAACCAAGTACCATGACCACTGAAAAAGTTAACAGTTGTTCACATGCCAAGTTTACAAGTTTAGGAGTTGTAAGAAAAATACAAGGATAGGGAAAATCTCATATGATCATTAAACGCAACCACCTCAAACATCAACGTATAGAACATAACAAAACTACAGTTATGGATATTTTTAAAATAAATCAGAGAGAGTATAAACTCTATCATGCAACAGACCACAAAACTTACCCCATAATTCTCCAGGTTACATATTATGTCTGCTTGAAGTTCTGCTATAGAAATGCAAGGTTTACTGTTAGTCCACATAAGCCTCCAGTTATCAGTGCTCCCTGACCGGAATCTATTAATAACTCGTGCATTCCATTTTAAATTGTTGCATAATAATGAAGAAGAACATTTGGAAACTTACTATATTCATTCAACACTCTCACTGCTAGAGAGCTAAATCCACACCGAGGAAGAGCAGGCTCCTCTTTCATGTAAATCATCACAACATTGTCCTTGACATCCTACACTAAAAGCATGACACAATCAATAAATGCAGAGAAAGGAAGGGAAAATCTCATTCCCGTAATTTTCAGTAATCCCTTCTCTATTGCTCAAAGGCAATATACATGTTGTAATCCCTTCTAACAAAATACTTTATCTCATTATAGAATTATATTTTTCGGGGTTCCACTATTAGACAGAGTATAAAGAACAACTCTTTGAATGGTTGGTCCACTAATAGCTCTTGATCCTCCCTTGAAACTCCACTATGTGCTTGTCTTTGATTGCATACCCATGACATGTTAGCCAAAAGGTCAGTGTTCATACCTTTAATAGCAAAAGTGGTCTGATCCTTTCTGATATTACATGAAGGCTTCTTAGCCAACCTTGAGTGGTCAATCTACAAGTCAAGCGCAAAAATTACATATTCAGTACCAAGCAGTTCAGTAATGTTGTCAATGGTGGTCTTAGGCCCATTGATATGTTTAATTCAAACACAAGACAATATTACATACCTCATTAGCTCCACCATGAAGTGGACCATACAGTGCACCAACAGCGCCAGCAAGAGCAGTGTATACATCAATTAACACCACTAAAATATATAGAATCAGATATGTAATGCAAGATTTTTGGGATGCATCTTGTTTATATTCAACATTAAGGATGCATACCTTGAAGCAAGATGCCTGGCAGCTGCAGTTGAGCAATTCATCTCATGTTCTGCATGTAATATAAAGAGAATGTGTAGCACACGAGCCAGTCGAGGATTGGGTGTATAAGACCTATTACCTCTGCAATTATGTAAATTAGAATCACAATTAGATTTGAGGGTTAAATCCTAGTTTAGTCCATGGTCGTTAAGTAGCTCTTAAGAAATTGACTTACTGAAAAAAATTTAAGTGTACAGGACAAATTGCACACATTTTCCTTTGACAGTAAATATAATATGGATCGTGTTTTTTATTTACGTTTTTTGGTGCAGAAAAATATGACAAAAAATGTTAATCTAGGCAACTCTAGGCAACTGAAGATAGTATGTCATGAATATAATTGATGTTGAGTACATTTGTCAGCAGAATATAATTGATTGCTGGAGGGGAGAACAGGAGGCCTTCCTGCAAATAAAAATTGCATAAACAATTTCAAAGAAAGACACAATTTCAATAACATAAATGCCAAGTAGAAAAAATGATTTTATTTGAGATTATAAGCCGAGACAATTGACACCCAGCAATATAGAATGAATGAACGGTAGCAACTGCTCCTCAAAAATAATACAACAATATGAAACTCAATCGACTGCTGTCAGAAATTCTTGTGATATAACTAAAACACTTTATGCAAATCATGGCAAAAAGAGGCATCTTGGTTCATATCATAAAAATTAAAATGCATCTTGCCATACCTAAACCATAAGCCATCATAGCCCACAAAAAGTATCCACCTCGAAGATTCTTTTTGGACAGCCAATCATACCTGCAAATGCAAAAAACAAGTTGATTCAACCTATTCAAATAAGGAAAGAAGGAAAGAAACACAATTAGATCCCACACCAAATATAATTGGCACAAAAATGCCAATCTTGATTCTTGACAAAAGAAAGACGACTGAGGTCGGTAACCAGCCAACAATGCCCTCAAAGCAAAACTCCAACAGACTAGGAAAACTCTAACAATGAATTCAAACTAACAAGAATTACATGATCAAACCTTAGAGAAAATGCTACTAGCAGTCCTGGTAATATAATATCACCAAACCCAATGATACTATAACCACCCCAGGGGTTAAACATCCGTGGAATTTTTAGAAGCATTGGAATGCCGTCTTCTCCGCTATTATCACCCCGAGCTACCTGTATAGGAAAATGAGAAATTGTGACGGTATGTTACCATGTGTGATGAGAAACAAACAAACAGTCCTTTATTCAGCATGCCGGTTGATCGAAGGAATTCAGCAACTCACCACTATCATAACACTTTCATGGAAAACCCACTTAGAAATGAACACCCAGAAAATGTCATATAAGAACGCCAAACTGAGAAGAACTGTTCCAACCTAATTGCAAGAAGGGAAAGAGAAATGATGTTGAGTACATTTGTCAGCAGAATATAATTGAAGCAATAATCGAATATAGAAGCCTTATTCTGTAGTCATTTGAATAAAGTAAAGTATAATCTCTCTATATGAGTTCTTCTGTTTTATTCTTAGTAGTACACTACTATACTATCAAAATCGTACTATACTGTATAAGCTTATCTGATTTAAACCTGATCACCCTGGATTGAAGAATTTGGCAATTCTCTGCTACAAATTCACCACCTACAAGACTACAACAAACAACTTCAATTTTTAAAACAAATTCAATAACATAAAAATCACATTAGAATTTAGGTGGGATATTTATTTATTTTTTATAATTGCACAAATCCTCCCAAGAATAACACTAACAGTAAAGCATAATTCCTCAACAGGATCAAATAGCCCCATAACATTGGATCCAATCATCAAAATTAGCAACCTCATTTCAAAAATGAACTCAAGGAGCAAGTTCACAAATAACAAGACCCAAAATTCAGAAGAAACCCCTCTCCAGACTCCAACGAAAATTCACAGACATAGTCAGAAGAAAATCTGAGTAATTAAAAGCGACAAATTATTCTAATCCTAATAGGAATTACAAACCATAACCCTAATTTCTAAGTAGAAATCAATTTGGAAAAGAAATTCCTATTTCTATAAAACAATAGAAACCTTATTTAGAATGTAAATCTAAACTGGAAAGAAATCCTAATTATAATAGAATTTGATAAGATATCATGGAAAATAAATCCCAAAAATTAGGCCAATAGAATATGCCTAATATTTTAGGAAACAAAATCTTTTCCTAAAATCCCAAAAATCCTTGCCACGTTAGGATCTTTTTGCGTGAAACTTGCTTCTTTCTTTGCATGTAATCGATTATGTAAAAGTTATAAAGACCCACATAATACTAGCTACATGTGAATAACTTGCGATCCGATCAGATCATTCCCTCCTCTTGAAAAGGATTTGTCCTCAAATCAGCCCATCGCCTTCTCAAAAATGATTCAACCACAAAATTGTTCCTACATAAAAACAAACTAAGTTAGTAGCATCAAACCAATCATAATGCCAAAACTCAACTCGCAAAATGACATATATAAGCAACAAAACTCCAACTCCCCGCTAAGAACATAACAACGCCCGACTTCTCTCCCGAATTGACAATTTGTAGACCAGCTTAATCCCGTAACACTAATTATATATATAAACTAATCTACTATCTACTAAAATAATCATGAATGCAAAGTAAGAAAGAATATGAAAAGTCTTATATCCTCCCGGATCAAAAATTGTCACGTTAAAACTCTTCATGGTAGATTCTCCCAAATGATGGCGAATTCTCGATCAAAATTCAATATAATGATCTCAATCCTTCAGAGAAACACATTCAATTAACGTAACTCGGATCAAATATCAATACTTGAAATTTGTCATTTTTCACTCATGAAACTCTCTTTAATTCTGGATTAAACACAAATGTAACAAATCAATAAGTTCCTTTTGTCTAATCACAAAGAAATTAAATAAACCAAAAATCATATGCATAGTCTACTAAAACAATATTCAAAACACTTCCAGTAGATGTTCTTATGCATTGAATCTGGGATGAACTACGGGATCCATGCTTCCCTCGATGAATATGATCCTATCACGAATCAAGAAACACAACCAACCTCCCTCATTCCGCTGACATTAATACAATAAAGAACAAATAATGTTATCAATGGAGTAAAAGGTCACAATCATAAGTTAAAAATTCAATAGCAAGATATCGACGATGATCACAAACAAACTCTACACATGCTAAAGAATTTCCCAAAATGTTGACAAAAATCTAATATCATCAAAAGAGAGATAACAAATTTTCCCATGAAAAATGCAAAATATAATTCAACAATTCCATTTGGAAGTATGCAATGCCTTAGCTAATCCAAGTGAACTAACTACACATGCAAATAACTCATCTCTCAAACCATCTCGATGATAAACATTTCTTGAATCGTAACCAATATGATAACAAATCATGCAATGAAGATTGCTCTCAAACAACATGATTACTACCATTGTTAACTAACGACAATTCATGTAAAGATCGACAATTCAAACCCTAAGTCAATATTTGGATAACAAAACCTAGAATTAATTTGAGATAACATAGCAAGTAAACACATCGAAAACGAGAATATATATCATGATCATAAACTAACTCAACATAAATCAAATATCCTCCATAGTTTATGATAAAATGATTCTACCATCAAAATAGCTAACAACAAATTTTCCAATGAAGCATGCAAAACATGTTTTAAATAACTCATGAAAACACTAGATGCATTAGTTAATCTAATGTAAATAACTAACCACCTATATAACTCACATGCTAAAACAATTTTCCATTTATCACAATCTCTCGTATTAAATTGATTAGGCATCATCATTATCACATGTAGATAAAACACAAGTACTATGCAATTTATCAAGCATATTATCCAAACAAGAAAAGAATAACGATACTTGTTTACCAATTCAAAATCGATTTAACAAACTCGTTGTCCCATCCTCCTTAGATACTATGATCTCATAATCAACACATGAACTCATGTCTTCTCTCACGATACCCACTTTCACCAACTCTCCAACCCGCCTTGGTAACTTCAAGGTCTCCTCTGGAATACTATCACCGACGCAGACGGAATGATAGTACGGGTATTTCATCAACAACTGCATACAAGAGACAAAAACAAAACTAGACAAAGAAGAATCATTAGTGTTAGTATTCAAAGCCAGCGTATTTAACGAATGTACTGATATAACTTAAACTCACTATCTTTTCATGGTCACATATTTCTTCTCTCTCTTCTTTATGCTCACCCTCTCGCTTGTTTTTCTCTCGAAGAATTTGGCTCTTTTTTCAATTCTTTACATTATCAATCTTTTTGCTACTTTTCCAAATTCACAAACTCATCTTCTTGACTTTCTTTCGGAAGACTATTTCATCTTGAACAACCCACAACTCCTCAATTTTATAAAATCAAATTCAATAACATAAAATCTTCCTTGTTTACTTGTGTGCAACCCTCCTATTATTAGAATTTAATTGTCTTTGAGATGTATACTCCTCCCTCACCATCATCTCAGGATATTTATTTATTTTTGACGCTCCCTTGTTTTTGTTTGATAAGTCACAATAATCCTCCCAAGTAATAACTCGCCCATTTTCTCTCCCAACAGTAAATATTGCATATTCCTTTGAGACCCATTTTCCTCAAAGGTTAGTAGATAAAAATTTTCTCACACACTCCTCACTTACGTGTTTCGCTTCAAATAATGATCACCGTGTAAAATTTGGCTTTTACCTCTAATAATCTTACACTCTTGCCCCTCAAATAACTTATTGAATTTCCTATTGGATCCAATCATCAAACAAAATTATGCAACCTCATTTTCAATCACTAAACAAAATTATCGTCTTATGGAATGTCAACTATTGTAAAATATCACAAATGATTTGCCTCAGATTATACGCTCTCGCTTAGATTTGTAAATTATAAATTCGCTTTCTTTTAATCGATGATGAACTCAAGGAGCTTTTCCTTTTTTCTTTTTTTTTTTTGCTCTCTTTTTTTGTTTTTTTTTTTGTTTTTTTAGTTCACAAATAACAAGACCCAAAATTCAGAATTGAAACCCCCTCTCGGTAATCTTGTATCTGAGACTCCAACGAAAATGGACACCAATCACAGATATTGAAGCACAGACGATTGATGCAGAAGAAAATCTGTTGTAGTAATTAATCTCAAGCTAAGAAACCTATAAAGAACCAAAATGGAGAATAACCTCACAAATATATTGTAATTATAATGATAATTGTGATTAGATTAACTTAGACCTCTAATACAAAAACAATCCAAATCCTAATAACAATAGGTTACTAATCAGATCAAACCAGCCCTAATTTCTAAGGAATCAATTTGGAGACTATTTAACAACGAAGAACTAAACTCGAAAGGAACGAAAATATCCTAATATTTTAGGAAACAAAATCTTTTCCTAAAATCCCAAAATCCTTGCCACGTTAGGATCTTTTCGTCGTGAAACTCAAAGGCTTTATGTAAAGGCCCACATAATACTAGCACTGCATCGACTATCTTGACATAAAGAAGAACAATTATAGCAGGAATCGCAAAGGTACCAGAGAGCGTCAGCCAACGAAGAATAGCGAAAAAAGCGGAAGAACAGGAGCTAGAATTTTTTGTGTATGACCTTGAACCGTAAGACCAGACCATAATCCAGTAGTGAAAGGCGTTTTTTGTGTATCTTCTACTGAAAGGCTCGAATCGAAAAATATCTCCGAATGAAACATCGTATGTGCCTCCTCAGCTGATGGCCACAGTGGTAGCCGAAGTTTTGATCGTAGGAGAGTAGGAGAGCAGGGCACCCACTTCGTAGAGAGAGAAAGTACAGAGATAAGAGAGAAGAAAGTAGATTTGTTTTAATTTCAAATTTTCATTTCAGCGTCTTTTTTCTTAGCTCCGTGTTTTCTTCATAGACAACGTTTTTTAAAAAAAACGTTATATAGTTAAAACCAAAAAAATGTCCTTTTAAATAGATAACGTTTATATATATATATATATCTACAACGTTTTTTTTAAAAATTTTGTAAAAAAAAAATCACAACGTTTTTTTTGTGGTTTAAGTATTGTCTATTAGGTATTTTGTAGTAGTGTTCTAATGCATTAACTTAAATGAGATTGTTCTAATTCTTTTTAGTACTTTACATGTATATCATGTTATTCAATTATATATTGTTGATATCCGAACTTTGACTTTGATAGCCTTGTTCAGTTATACATTATTGTATTAAACCTTTATTGATGGAAATTGAATAGTGTTCTAAAATTCTAGAAACACTGATAAGCTAGTTTCAAACTAAACTTTCTTTAGTGCGGAAATTCTAAATTCAAACTGAGACGAACAACCCTAACATAGGGGGTTTTGTACGTGTAACGTTTAGATGTTTGTGCATAATACATGGTACAAATGGCTGATCCCCCTAAGTATGTTAAGAAGAGTCTGTATAGTCTACTAACTGTTAAGGTTAAGGTAATAATACCTAAATACCAAAGACATAGTTTATGGTCTTATGACCCTCAGATATTAAAAGTTCAAACTTGTTTCTGTTTCTATTCGTAGAACAAGTTCATTATTGTACAGCATTCGTTGTTCATTCTCACATGATTGTTATTACTATTCTTTATGTCAGTGAGCAATTGTTTGCTCACTCTTGCAATTAAACAATACAGCTAAAGGCAAAAGAGGTGATGAGCCATCTACTAGCAAGGGAAAGGGCAAGATGTCCAACTGTTGAAGAATTAGTTAAATTTTATTTAAATTCATGAAGTTATAAGACTTGTTTTATTTTATAATGTATTCCACAAACTGATGTAATAATTTAAGGTTAGATTACCTGGGATTGTTTATAAGATGATGTAACCCTTTAATGGGAAAGATTATTGTTTAAGATATTTAATGTTTTATCCTTTATCATTGGTAGTTAGATGTAATTATTTTGATAGTGAGCACCAAATTTGGCGGAAATGAAGTACCCGGATTTGGGGGTGTCACAGGTTGGTATCAAAGCCTTAGGTTATGAACCTTAGGTGGGAAAAACCTTAGGAAGTAGCCTTTAAGAAGTCAGAAAATATAGAGGTGTCTAACTCTTATCGGGTTTTAAGAAGTGGATAAAGGCATCCATTGAAGCTAAATAATAAAAGACATTATATGTTATGTGTTAATAACTTATGTTCTCGCGAGTATCGATAATGTTAAGTAAAATTTAAAATATTTTGTTGTCAATATGTCTGACAAAAGAGGATCTAGTCCAGGTAGAGAGGTGATACCTCAAGTACCTATAGATCAGCGAACCGGGGATATTCACGTAGTCAGAGAACAATTGATCCAGAGGATGAGTCCATGGCCCATCCCGGAGAGATATAGTCCTGAGGAGATAGAGGAGGATGATGATGAGGATCCTGAGGAGTTTCCACCAAACTCCATATCGGCTGAGATGTATGATGCTTTGTACGACCGTAACATAGAGCTATAGGATAATATAGAGGAACTGAAGGAGATGGTTGATATGCATCACGTTGCGTTTGCAGCAGAAAGATGTAGAGATTCATGAACTTGACTTAAAACTTTGAAACACAGAATGGGATCTAGTTCATACTAAGGGTCAACATGAAAACCTGTTGGCAGTGAATGAGAAGATGAAGACTGATATGGAGAAATTAAAGGATGACTTCAAAGAGGAATCAGCTAAGCGTACAAGAGCAGAGGACACTTAGATGAAGGCGACTCAACGTGCAGACCGTGCTGAGGCTAAAGTTCAAGTGAAGAAAGCCAAGATGAAGGAGATGGATTATGCTTTTAATTCTGCGATTGATAGGGCCCAGGATAGAGTCCATTATTACCCACCTCAGTTTGAAGACTCATCGTGGTTCATGATGGATCGTAGAACGACTTATCGTATCATGGAGGAGGAACGTCGAGAAGCCTTATGACGTCTTAATATGCCTAGATAGAATAGGAGTGATAATAATATGTGGTTAATTATGTGAATAAATAAATTGTGAATCCCTTATTTTGAGATAAATAAAGGGATAGTATGAGTATGTAATCTTGAAACTTGTCTAGTTCAGGAAAGTGGATGTTTTTAGCGGTTATGCTATCTTTAGTATGTTTTAAAACATTATGAATGAATAAAATATTAGAGTTTATTTGAGATGTTATGTGTTATAGCTTTAATCTTGGAATGTTTAAGTTAAACTTCAAATACCCAAGAAGTGGAGTGATGAACTAATAAGCATATGTTCTAACAGAAAATGCCTCCTAGAAGAAGACAATCACGTCAACAAGCACCTCCTGAGGGGTTTACTAATAATAACAATGAGGCCAACGCTAATCTGGTTCAACAGTTGGTAACTCTATTGACGGGAGCACTTGCAAATCAACCGCAAGCTCAAGTTACGACTTTCAAGGAATTCAAAGCGGTTGGACCGCCAGAGTTTCAAGGGTCTATGAATCCAGTGGAAGCCCAAACCTGGATCATGGAAATGGAGAAGGTTTTTGACGTTGCTAGAGTTAACGAAGATCAGAAAATTGCATTCGCAACATTCATGCTGAAGTCCGAAGCTAGCTACTGGTGGCAAGCAAATAGGGTTCGTGGAGGACAAGGAGTGATAATTTGGGATAGATTTAAGGAAATATTTTTCGAAATGTACTTTCCAGTGAATTCTCGGAACCAGTTTAAGGTGCAATTTCTGGAGCTTAAGCAAGGAACTATGATGGTGCCAGGATATGTTGCGAATTTTAACGAGTTGGCAAGGTTTGTCGCTTATCAAGTCAATACGGATGAATGTAAAGCGAGAAGGTTCGAATAAGTTGATCAAACCTCAATCAGATATAGCAAGGTTTCAATGTTCCAGTTAAATACATTTACTGTTGTACTGGAAAAGGTAATTATCGCGGAAGGTGGAAGTGATGCCTTGACCAAGTACAACCAAGAACAGAAGAAGAGGAAGAATGATAGCGAAAATAAGGCTTGTGGAAGTAATGTTGGAGGTAACAATCAGAAGAGGAAGTGGAACGAGAATTCGACTACGGGAGGACAACAAGGAAGTCAGCAGAAGAAAATTTTTGAAGCTTGTGCGACGTGCGTGAAGAACCATACTGGGGTATGTTTGAAGGGAAAGCGGGTGTGTTTCAACTGTGGTCAAGAGGGACACATTGCACCGAACTGTTTTAGCCCAAAGAAAGGAGTATGTTTACTGCGGTTCAAGGATCATATGTTAGGTTTGTAATATTCAAGAACGCAATCAAATTGCAAAATTAAGCGAAACGCGTAAAAATCGAGTTTAAAAATTTTTACAAACCATATAAAATCGGATCACCCTTTATGCACAATTATTAATTAAACGAAAAAAAATAAGAAAAAATAATAATCCCTTGAAGATCCGAAGCTTCCTCGTGTACAAGTTCACCTCCAATCCTTTTCGCGCTCAACTTGAATCCACCGGGTTTGGTTCCTTCCTTTGATCAACGTTAGCCACCCAAGTGTTTGGCCTCTGAGGTGATCCACCAAGGAAGAAGAAGGATTCAAGAAGATGGGTGGTTGGCTAAACCCTAGTTTTTCTATCTCTATAGAAAAGGAGCGTACTCTCCAACTAAATTGAATTATATACGTATATATTAGATATATCCGATATAAGACTCTTCTTATAAAGATATCAAGTAACCTTTTAAAAATAAATAAGGTATTATTTAATTAAACTCTTTTAATTAAATGGGCTCCCTAATCTTATTAGGGATAATTAATTAAACTCCTTTAATTAATTTTCCTCCTAATCCAATTAGGAATAAATGAGAGTACTTATATTAAATTAATTCCTAAACTCTTTTAGAAATTAAAATAATAATAATAATTGTAATAATATTAATAAGACTCTCTTATTAATTTATATTTAATATTTCTAAAATATTAAATAATAAATATTAAGCTATTTAATTTATTCTATCACCATAGATTAAATTAAATATACATAACATATTATTACGATTATGCCATTAACTTCTTAAATAATTATTCTTCCTTTTTTATGGTGTGACCCTTTAGGTTCTCCATATTAAACCTAGGTTGTGAATAAATCAATTAGAACAATTTAATCTTATTTAAATAAATAAATTAAATAATTAATTTATTTAAATAAATAATATTTATTCTACAATAGGATAAAGCCTCCCTGCGATCATCAACGACTTTCCGTATAATATAGATTTCAACATTAATCATAAAAGAACCTTTGAGTAAATAGTTACCGTACAATTCAATCCTTCCACCATACAATGTCCCAATTAAATATAAGACATGGAATTACTGTCAAGTCTTATTTTATTTAATTATATGTATTTCGATCCTTAAATGCACAACTCCAAATAATGCAAATTAGAAACTCCTTTCTAATTTCATTCTGCATTGGCCAAGGATTACTGGGTTGTCATTTATCGAATCACATAGGACATTTCTCTTCTTTTAATAGAAGTGGTAGATTCTTTATTGATCATACATTATCTCCATGTACAACTTATTATACCCAAGCATACCCTTTGATATACCCTAAGGGTCTTAAGGAATAAGTCAAAGTATAACTCATCATACACAAGATACTATGATGATCTCAAGTCCAAGGATCACTTGTACTACTATCACTACAGAATTCCTATTGACAAAAAAGTAAAACTCCATTAGGTATTCCTTAGCGAGCCACGCTCAAAGTGAACTTATTCTCTAATAAGCACCTACATACTTGCTTTAGTGTCTCCACACAAATGATCATGAGATCAATCATCCTCATCCAATGAGCAAGCAGACGTATGTACCAATCTATCCGGATTCACTAATCCCCAATTTAGTAATCCAATGATTGGGAACTATTTTAGTTTTAAGCTTTCTAAGAATTTAGATCTCATTAGAATGATCATCATCATTATTCTAAAAGCATTGCTTAAAACTATGGGTTTATCACATATTATAAAAACAAAGATCATGTAGATAATTAAAAGCCTTTAATAAATTAATACTTTTTATTAATAAATGAATAAGATTGTTACAAAGTATATGCTTTATCATCAAACATGATTGGCTTGTGTGCATACTACTTTCAATCTCCCACTTGCACTAAAGCCAATCGCCATGGTATCTCATACTCTTCTTCTCTAAGTGACGATTATCCTGCATTTGTTGGATAAGCTTTAGTTAATGGATATGTAATGTTGTTCATGAGAGTCCACTATCTCTATAGTGATTTCCCATCTTTCAATGATTCTAATAATCAAATGAAAGTGCCACAACACATGTTTAGATCCAAGATGAGACTTAGAACTATTCCTAGTTCTCAGAATGAACTTTTAATCCAAACAATCAACTTGCGACTTCATTTATAGCTATATACTTTGTCTTTATCACTAAACCAAAGACTCTTTTCTTTGTTTGGAACCTTTCCAATTCATCGCACCACTTGCTCAAGATAACGCTTTACCTTAAAGTGGATTTTTCTCATCATCTTGGTCTGTCTCGAAAAACTTGAGTCTGTTAAGCCCTCTAGTTTTAATTTAGACCCACCATGAATATGATCACATCCTTAGTGCCTAAGTTAAGCACTTTAAGATGTTTTTCACCGACTCATAGTGAACTTCTCCATAATATGACCGATCAACATCGTGTCTCGTATATTTCATTGCATACTGATTGTCACTCATGCGATCTCTCTTCTTTTCGTGAGTCTGTGGGGACTATTAAGAGAGATACACTCCATAGCTCATCAACATGAGACATCTCTTGAGTTTGCCATGCTAAACGACTTTAGCATCAAAATGAATATACGCTCCTTGGGTTAAGTCGAGCATCCTTTTAAATCTATCTATATAGATTTATATCCCCAATTAAGATACTCTTCCCAAATCATTCATGGAGGAATGTTTAGACAACTTTATCTTTACCGATTGTAGCATTGGTATGTCATTCCTCATCCGTAGTATATCAACATATAATACTAGAAATGTCACGACGCTCCCAATCGACCCTTTTGTACACACTAGGTTCATTCTTATTTTTGATAAAATCAAACTCTTTTGATTGCTCATCAAAACGAATGTTCCATTTTGACTCTTCATCCATTTCTCTCGAGTGTAACTTACCTCATCGATCATCATCTTCTTCATGATGATGTGTACCTCATCATCATCATCTATGATGAATCCATACCTCCTAGGTATCTTGGTATTATTCATTTTACGATTCGGTTGTGGTATAATAGGTCTATCTACTAGTGTTCCTCTTATTTGACTTATAGTATTTTGTGGTTCTTGAACTCTTCAAGATCTATTATCCTCCCACTAGCCCTTTTTAATGATAAACACCTTTATCTTAGAAGCGTGTGTTTTCAACAAACACCTTTTTTGCTAAGTAGAATTATAGAACATATACCCTAAACTTACTTTAGGATGTCCCACAAATCTGTACTTGTCAAATCTTGTCCCAAGCTTATCCTTTGAAACCTTTTCACATAAGTTGGACAACCCCTTATCTTAACATACTTAAGATTAGGAATCCTCCATGTCCATAACTTTTATGGAGTCTTGGGGCTTGATTTTGAGGTTACCTTTTCGTAGATATGCAGCCATTTCTAGGACATGATCCTGAAGGATACTGGAATGTCGGTAAAATCATTATGGACCGCACCATGTCCAACAAGGTACGATTTTTCCTTTCAGATACATCAATCAATTATTGCGTATCGAGAGGTGTCCATTATGAGAAAACCATTTGAGATGATCTAGAAACTTATTGCACAAGTATTTATTCCTTGATCTAATCAAAGAATCTTAATACTTTGCCAATTTGTTTCACTTTTCAATTCTTTGAACCTTTCAAATAATTCACACTTGTATTTTCAACAAATACACACATTCAACTCTTTGAATGATCATCTCCTTTTCTTATACTAGTTTGTTCAATTTATAAAATAATTTTCACGTAAGTCAAGTATACAAAATCCATTAAGTAATATTCCATTTCTATACAAAAATTATTATTATTATAAATAGAACAACAATTGTTCTTAATTATAATACCAAAAATTTTATTGTCCAACAATAAAATGGAAATAATATTTCTAACAAGAATTGAAATACAATAACAACTTATCGACTTAATAGATTTGCCCGTAGGCATTGCTAAACTATAAGTTTCTATAGCTAATATGCAAAAACCTTTGCTTCATTTTCCACACATAGGATTACTTATCTTTGTTTAACTTTCTACTTCTTGGTCCCTTCATAAATCTATATTTATGATAACCAAAGTCGGTATCCAATACCCAAGTAGAACCTCGACTTAAAGAAAAATTATTTTAAATCATGAACAAATTTGTATTTGTAACCAAAACTTCACTAAGCTTCTTTGGTTAGCCTCTCGCAAGATGCTTCTTCTCATGCTTTTTCCAAAGTCCAGTGCTTATTGCGAGTGGAAGCAAACTCCTTTGCTATCCGTATCGCTTTTGTTCTTATTATCCTTTGTTTATGCCTTTCTATTTACCTTCTTTGAATCGCTTCTTTTTCGTAAGATCCTTTGGCCCCTACCAAGAAGACTTGGTCTTTCTTGGTTGAAAGTGACTCTCAACATTTTTCAACATGTTAAGCAAATCAACGAGGGTCGATATCTAGCTTGTTTATATGAAAAATTCACAACAATTGTGAAAGGAGTCCGGGAGTGAGTGCAAGATCAAATCTTGGCTCAACTCTCCATCCATGACAAAAAAACCTCGTTGTCCTAATTGATCAATCAAATTGATTATGTTAAGAACTTTTTCTCCATATTTATAGTGCCATTGGCCATTCTAGATCGGAAGAGCTCCTTAGATATCTCGATATCTATCGGTCCCTACTTTCCTCACCATCAACTACTTGATGTGCGGGAATATATAGTAGAAGCATCCATAGTTTCATCTTGACGCTCAAGCTCTCGTTACTCATGGATGCGAGCATGATGCATCGAGCCAATCAGCATCATCTTGCCACTTTCTAAAAGTAGCAATCTCTTCCTCGAGGCATTGTCTCGCACCATTGCGGATAGGATAGGCGTATTATGACATAAGATAGCTTTTTCACCATGAGAACTATTCTCAAATTCCTTAACCAATCCATTTAATTCGGTCCGTAATTAATTTAACATCTAATATGCTTCGCAGTGATAGTAATTTTAGACATTGTAAAATTCTGTAAATGAATTTGTAATTAACAACATTTTAACATACATTCTTTTATTAATTACCAAAATAAATTAGGTCTTGTTTTAAATTGGTATCTCCCACTATTTTCTTCAAACTATATTACCTCACTTATATAGTTCGCAAAAAAATCTAATTAAAGATTTGCTAGTGAGAATAAGGATCCCATTTCAAATGTATATAGCCTTGTGGTGACACAACAAACTATATATAAATAAATAGGTAGACAACTTTTTGTCAATTACATCAACTATGCAACTCCTTTTCTTTTGCCTCTTAGATTATTTTGATCAAGTGGTGGCACATCCGAATCAAAATTATCCAAGTTAAGTCCGACCTAGCACTCCATATATTCAAAAAAGAAAAATATCATCCTTGTGGTGACACAACAAAACAATATTGTTCAATTTTCTTTATAAGCATCAAATGTGATAAATTAACATCTTAAATACTTAATACTTGCCTTGTGGTGACACAACAAACTCATATTAAATATTTAATACTCTATTAATTTTATCATGCTAGAAGCTTAACGCTCGATATTCCAAATATCTTTGAACGCTTAGGACTTAATATAAAAAAATTGAGGGGTTTGTTATTAATTTCATCTCATCTTGTTTAGCGCATTATATATATATATATATATATAAAAATACGCGTCATATTAATGAACATGCGAAGCATGTTTGCATAATATATAATATATATAGTATAAGCATGCACATATATAGAATACTATATTCTACCTGGATTGATTATGGACTTTTATTCTAGTTTGGTTCACTAGAGCCACCAAGTGAACCAAAAGGTCAAACCCTAGGGGTGCAAGAAATAATATTTAAATATAACTATTACATTTAAACCCGGGCTCCATTACAAACGGGTCTTCAAGCGCTCCTTGCTCCTTGATCTCCAATTTTCAAAATTAATTCTAACTATTCCTATTACAAAACTATTTAAAATAAATAGAAACCTTGATCGCCAAATAAGGGAAGTACATAGGAGGGAGATACAATTTCATTAAGAAAAATTAGAGAAGACGAGGTACGCAGAACCCCATTTAATAAAACCCATACATTCATGCATCCAACTAAAATAAAATCCAATCACATTGGTCAATAGTCCATAATCAATCCCATTTATTATCATACACATCACCATATGCATCAATAAATAACATTCATCTTATGAATAATAAACATTCAATATATATATTGATATCATTTAATGGGCAAATTTAGTTAGTATAAAATCTATTTTTGAATCAAAATAAACTCCTTTATTTTAATCCAAATTTAAATCAAAATAAAACTATTTTATTTTAATTTATCCAATTTTGAATAAAATAAACTATTTTATTTTAATCAAAATCTTTAATCAAAATAAACTCCTTTATTTTAATTAATTATGGAATCCAATTCCATAAAAAAAAAAAAAAAACTCCTTTATTAAAGGAAACACTTGATTTTCTTTCCTATTCACAAATAAACTCCTTTATTTTGAATAATATGAAATCTTATTTCATATTTAAATAAACTCCTTTATTTAAGGAAATTGAATTTTTTTCCTATTCACAAATAAACTCTTTTATTTTGAATAATATGAAATCTTATTTCATATCTAAATAAACTCCTTTATTTAAGGAAATTAGGATTTTCTTTCCTATTCACAAATAAACTCATTTTGAATAATATAAAATCTTATTTCATATTAAATAAACTCTTTTATTTAAGGAAAATAATTCTCTTTCCTTCAAAATAAACTCTTTTATTTTGAATTATCTTATTCCATATTTAAATAAACTCCTTTATTTAAGAAATTAGGATTTTCTTTCTATTCACAAATAAACTCTTTTAAACTTATTTCATATCTAAATAAACTCCTTTATTTAAGGAAACATATAATCCAATTTCAACTCCAATTAGTTATCATGGAATCCAATTCCAACTCTAATTAGTTAGCATGAAATTTAATTTTAAAATTAAAATAAACTTTTTTTTTAATATTAAAATAAACTTTTTTTATTTAAAATTAAAATAAACTTTTATTTAATTTAAATATATTTATATATATATATATATATATATATATATATATATATATATATATATATATATATATATATATATATATATATATATATAAATATTATATATATTTTTAATCATATATATATATTTATCATTCATATATATATATATATATATATATATATATATATATATATATATATTGATTTTTTATTTCATATAAAAGTGATATATGAAATCATGAATATTTATATATAAAATGATATAATATATTAAATAACATATACACTTCGATATAAATTACAAAAAAAAAATAAAAAAAATAAAAAATGAAATCAAATGCGATAACATACATTTTTTTTTTTTTTTTTAAATAAATTTTATATAAATAAAATTATGCCCAATTAAATTGTTCTAAACACATATCAATATACATATCAAATTAAAAATAATTAATAATTTGCATAAAGGTTTGGCTCGATGCCACCGTTAGGTTTGTAATATTCAAGAACGCAATCAAATTGCAAAAAAAAGCGGAAACGTGTAAAAAATCGAGTTTTAAAATTTTTACAAACCATATACCCTTGATCACCCTTTATGCACAATTATTAATTAAACGAAAAAATGAATAAGAATCATACCCTTGAAGATCCGAAGCTTCCTCGTACAAGTTCACCTCCAATCCTTTTCGCGTTCAACTTGAATCCACCGGGTTTGGTTCCTTCCTTTGATCAACGTTAGCCACCCAAGTGTTTGGCTCTAGAGAGGTGATCCACCAAGGAAGAAGAAGGATTCAAGAAGATGGGTGGTTGGCTAAACCCTAGTTTTTCTATCTCTATAGAAAAGGAGCGTACTCTCCAACAAATTTGGAATTATCACGTATATTGATATATCCGATATAAGACTCTCTTATAAAGATATCAAGTAACCTTATTAAAAAATAAGGTATTATTTAATTAAACTCTTTTAATTAAATGGGCTCCCTAATCTTATTAGGGATAATTAATTAAACTCCTTTAATTAATTTTCCTCCTAATCCAATTAGGAATAAATGAGAGTACTTATATTAAATTAATTCCTAAACTCTTTTAGAAATTAAAATAATAATAATAATTGTAATAATATTAATAAGACTCTCTTATTAATTTATATTTAATATTTCTAAAATATTAAATAATAAATATTAAGCTATTTAATTTATTCTATCACCATAGATTAAATTAAATATACATAACATATTATTACGATTATGCCATTAACTTCTTAAATAATTATTCTTCCTTTTATGGTGTGACCCTTTAGGTTCTCCATATTAAACCGATTGTGAATAAATCAATTAGAATAATTCTAATCTTATTTAAATAAATAAATTAAATAATTAATTTATTTAAATAAATAATATTTATTCTACAATAGGGATAAGCCTCCCTAGCGATCAACGACTTTCCAGATAATATAGATTTCAACATTAATCATAAAAGAACCTTTGAGTAAATAGTTACCGAATAATTCAATCCTTCCACCATACAATGTCCCAATTAAATATAAGACATGGAATTACTGTCAAGTCTTATTTTATTTAATTATATGTATTTCGATCCTTAAATGCACAACTCCAAATAATGCAAATTAGAAACTCCTTTCTAATTTCATTCTGCCTTGGCCAAGGACTACTGGGTTGTCATTTATCGAATCACATAGACATTTCTCTTCTTTTAATAAAGTGGTAGATTCTTTATTGATCATACATTATCTCCATGTACAACTTATTATACCCAAGCATACCCTTTGATATACCCTAAGGGTCTTAAGGAATAAGTCAAAGTATAACTCATCATACACAAGATACTATGATGATCTCAAGTCCAAGGATCACTTGTACTACTATCATCACTACAGAAATCCTATTGACAGCAAGTAAAACTCCATTAGGTATTCCTTAGCGAGCGAGCCACGCTCAAATGAACTTATTCTCTAATAAGCACCTACATACTTGCTTTAGTGTCTCCACACAAATGATCATGAGATCAATCATCCTCATCCAATGAAAGCAAGCAACGTATGTACCAATCTATCCTGATTCACTAATCCCCAATTTAGTAATCCAATGATTGGGAACTATTTTAGTTTTAAGCTTTCTAAGAATTTAGATCTCATTAGAATGATCATCATCATTATTCTAAAAGCATTGCTTAAAACTATGGGTTTATCACATATTATAAAACAACATCATGTAGATAATTAAAAGCCTTTAATAAATTAATACTTTTTATTAATAAATGAATAAGATTGTTACAAAGTATATGCTTTATCATCAAACATGATTGGCTTGTGTGCATACTACTTTCGGGAAGAATTAGATTATCCTTTGAGCATAGAGATTGCAAATAGGGAAGTGATTCCTGTTAGGTTCATATATAAGAATTGTAAAGTGGTTATAAAGGGTCAAGAGATGAGGATAAACTTGATACCAATTAGACTGGGGGAGTTTGATGTTATCCTGGGAATGGATTGGTTATTCAATCACAGAGTAGTAATTGATTGCCAAAGAAAGTGTGTTAACCTTATGACTCCGACAAAGGTTGTGTTCTATGGCAGCAAATCATCGCGGCAAGCAAGTTGTCTGACGGTGATGCAAGCCAAGAAGTTGTTAAGACAAGGATGTGTAGGATACTTAGCCTACGTTGTTGATACACAGGTGTAAAATGTGAAGTTAGAAGAGATACCGATCATAAGAGATTTTGCAGACGTATTTCCAGACGATTTGCCAGGTCTTCCGCCAGATCGAAAAATCGAATTCGTGATTGATTTAGTACCAGGAACATGCCCGATATCTAAGGCACCATACAGAATAGCCCCGGTGGAGATGAAAGAGTTGATGGTGCAATTGCAAGAATTGCTCGACAAGAAGTATATCCAGCCGAGCATATCGTCATTGGGAGGGCCAGTGTTATTTGTTAAGAAGAAGGATGGATCGATGCGGCTCTACATTGATTACAAAGAGTTGAATAAGGTCACGATTAAAAATAAGTATCCGTTACCAAGAATCGACGACCTGTTTGATCAACTGAAGGGTGCGAGGTATTTTTCAAAGATAGACTTTAGAGTGGTTATCATCAATTGAAGGTGAGGCCAGAAGACGTACCGAAGATGACATTCAGAACTCGGTATGGTCATTACGAGTTTATGGTTATGTCATTTGGTTTAACCAATGCACCTGCAGTGTTTATGGATTTGATGAACAGGGTGTTGAAACCATTCTAAGATAAATTTGTGGTGGTATTTATTGATGATATCCTGGTGTATTCTAAGACCAAGGAAGAACATGTTGAACACTTAAAAGTGACGTTGGAAACATTGAGAAAGGAGAAGTTGTCATAAAATTTTCAAAATGTGAGTTTTGGTTGAACGCGATGTCAGCTTTCTGGGCACGTTATTGATAAAGATGGAATTTCGATAGATCCATCAAAAGTTGAAGTTGTAGTAAACTGGGATCAGCCGAAAACACTGTCAGAGATAAGGAGTTTCTTAGGGTTGGCAGGTTACTATAGGCGTTTTATTTAGGACTTTTCTAAGATCGCGACCCGTCATTGATTTAATTTAACCTGAAGGCGCTTAAGTTTGTTTGGACGGAGAAGTGTGAGGAAAGTTTTCATGAATTGAAGAAGAGGTTGAGCTCAGCACCTGTGTTGTCATTGCCTGATGATACAGGGAATTTTGTAATGTATAGTGACGCATCGCATAAAGGACTAGGCTGTGTGCTTATGTAAAACGGCAGAGTTATCGCGTATGCATCACGTCAATTAAAAGATTTCGAGAAGGGGTATCCGACTCATGACTTAGAGTTGGCTGCGGTGGTGTTTGCCCTAAAGATTTGGAGACATTATCTTTACGGAAAGAGGTGTGAGATATATACTGACCATAAAAGTTTGAAGTATATCTTTACACAAAAAGATTTGAATATGAGGCAAAGAAGATGGTTAGAACTGATTAAAGACTACGACTGCGAGATTTTCTATCATCCCGGAAAGGCGAATGTTGTTGCTGATGCCTTAAGTATGAAGGGACGAGAGAAGTTAATGTTGTTAACTTCTCAGGAGAAGCTAGTGTCGGAAATGGCTAAGATGGAGTTGGAAATTAAATATTCGACAGAATCCGATGAAAAGTTATTCCAGATGGGAAACAATTCAACATTGGTAGATAAGGTGAAAAATGCACAACTTCAGGATGAAGACTGCAAAAAGATAAAACAGAAGATATCTGACGGGGAGGAAAACAAATTCAAAATTGATTCAGAAGGATTACTTCGATTCGAAGGGAGAATTTGGGTTCCGCCAGTATCGAAAGTTAAAGAGGGAGTTCTGAGTGAAGCTCACAATTCAAGATATTCGATTCACCCTAGAAGTACGAAAATGTACCAGGATCTTAGACATTATTTCTGGTGGCCGAATATGAAGAAATATGTGGCTAAGTGTGTGGCGAAATGTTTAACGTGTCAGAAGGTTAAAGCTGAACATCAAAGACCAAGCGGATTATTACAACCGTTACATATACCAGAATGGAAATGGGAGCATATCACAATGGATTTTGTGGTAGGTATTCCAATGACTTAGCAAGGTTATGACGTCGTTTGGGTGATTGTCGATTGATTGACGAAGTCGGAACACTTCTTACCAATCAATATTAGATTTATACTAGTTCGGTTAGCAAAACTGTACGTGAAGGAAATTGTGTCAAGACACGGTGTACCTGTGTCCATTGTGTCAGACAGAGATCCACGTTTCACATCTAATTTCTGGAAACGATTACAAGAATGTTTGGGAACACAGCTAAGAATGAGCACAGCGTACCATCCTCAAATAGACGGACAGAGTGAGAGAACCATCCAAACACTAGAAGATATGCTCAGAGCATGTATAATGGATTTCAAAGGAATTTTGGATGATCATCTGCCATTGGTGGAATTTACTTATAATAATAGTTTTCACGCGAGTATTGGCATGTCGCCTTATGAAGCGTTATACGGCAGAAAATACAGACTCCGTTATGCTGGGATGAGGTAGGTGAACGTCAGCTATTGGGTCCAAAATTGGTACAACAGACTGTCGAGATCATCAAGGTTATTCGAGCAAGATTTATAGCCGCACAAGATAGACAGAAGAAATATGCCGATCAACATCGATAAAATAGAGAATTCGATGTCGGTAGTTATGTTTTCTTAAAAGTATCTCCCTGGAAGGGGAAAATTTGGTTTGGAAAGAAAGGGAAATTAAGCCCTAGATTTACAGGGACCTTTTGAAGTGCTTCCACGAGTTGGCGAAGTGGCGTACGAGGTAGCTTTACCTCCAGAGTTGGAGCATATTCATAATATTTTTCATATATCAGTATTAAGGCCATATAAACCTGATTATAAGCATGTTATAGAATATGAGCCCTTACAGTTTGAGAAAGACTTAACATATGAACAAGTCCCTATTCAAATTGTTGACAAAAAGAGCATGTACTAAGGAATAAGGTAATACCTTCTGTTAAGGTAATCTGAAGGAACCACAATGCTGAGGAAGCTACGTGGGAACTTGAAAGCGTTATGATGAAGAATTATCCTCAGTTGTTTGCTTGATCTTGTATAGCGATTATGGGGATATAATCTTGTTAAGGAGGGAAGAATGTAACGAATAAATTTTTCGAGTTGTGATTCTGGGGACAGGATCCTTTTAAGGAGAGAAGGATGTACCGATCGAGAAATTTGTAATTTAATTTAAATATTTATGGAATTAAATAAATATTTTAAGTAAATTATTTATTGAGGAAAATAAATAATTGATGAATTGTGGTGAATTAATTTAGTAACTAAATTGATTAATGATAATTAAATTGAGTGTTGATAATTTTATCTCAAGGATGTAATTTAAGGAAAATAATTAAATTAAATCAATTGCTTAATATTTTAGAAGATAATTAAATTAAATGAATTATTTAATTTAATGGAAATAAATAAAATAAATAGAGTGATGTTTCAAATTTATTAATTAAATGAGATATATAATTATTTAATTATTTATTATAAGCATAATTAAAATAAAATATAATAATAAGCTATTAAAATGGGTTACATGTGTGACAAGTGTAACTATATAATATAAATATTATTTAAATAATCTAGTATGGGAAATTAGTGTGTAACCAAACGTAGCCTTATGGCTTTTGGGTTATTTTAACTAACGCAAACCTTTGGCTTATTTTACCTGACGTTAGTGGGGGAAGTGGGAGTCAGTTTATAATTCCTACGCGTATTATTTCCTAAGGCTAGCATTCAGTTTTCTTATTAACGTATTTGGCTAAGGAGAAAACACAGAGGGTGAGAGAAGTTCAGAGGAATTGAGAGGGTATTCTCTGAGATTTCAAGACGAAGGAGAGGATTGCTAAACCTTGTTATCATCTCTTGTTAGCATATAATCAAGGATTAAAGGTATATACTATTCCTATTTTTATTTTTAGTTTTGGTATATATATATATATATATATATATATATATATATTGATATGATTTGGAAATCATGTGAATGGTGGTAGAGGTATGTGCATATAGTTTGTGAAATCTGTAATCGTCACGTATATTTGATGCTTGTTGGTCAAATTCGTGAGAAATTGGTGTGTAGAAAGAAAATGAAATATCAGTGTTCATATTTGAAAAATAGCCTTAGAAAGTACCAAATTTCATGCCTTATATGAGTTGTAATCTGCGAATTAAAGTTGGATTGTGATCATATGTTAAGAAACGAAAGCGGCGTAGTTTGAATCGTGTCAAATGATTAAGAAACGAATTCGTGGTGATCGAATTCGTTAAAAGTATAAAAATGAAGAAATTTGGAAAAAAATTATAGTTTTGATTCTTCAAAATTATGTTTATATATAATGTTTTTGTATATAGAATGGTGGTTAACATGTGTAACTATAATATGACAAAATTTTAGATGTTGAAGTTGGGAGATTTTCTGTAGAATTGGGATTTTTTGCCAAAGCAGAGTCTGATTTCGAGCTTCTGCAAAAGCTGGAACTGAGGCATCTGGGCATGGGCGCGTTGCATCGCACAGGCGCTTGGTAACCTAGTGTATTACTGGCGCGGCCGCGCCAGTAGCTAATCATAGACAGTGAAGTCTATTTAATTGCAGGTTATGCGTAACGGACTTGGGTTAGTTTTGAATGCATGTTAAAGATATTAAAACATAAAGTGAACTACAATAACAGTTTGTCATGCGTGGTAATACAAAGTGTAAAAGATTTTTAAGTGATTATGAATTGAGTTATATAATGAAACTAAAAGTGATGTTTTCAAAAGTAGAGATGAACAATTAAGTTGTGTTGGCTCGTAGTGCGATTTCAGATTCGTTAAATATGTTAACCTAAATGGTTAGGTGCTAGTTTAGGGTTATGACCTAAATGATGGTTTAAACCCCTAAAGCTAATGTTTATACAACTAATTGTTGTTGCAATTTTTAATGATGTATGTAGGGTAATTGAAGATTATATTACATTTGTGTAGCTTACAAACAAGGCAAGTTCTCTAACTCTACTTTCATAATTGTGCAAGTTAATAAACTTTAACTCTTTACATTGAGCAAGCTTTCTAACTTCATTCTTTTATTTATGAATGCAAGTTTCCAAACTTTGGTTGAGCGAGATTATTAATTCTATTCTTATATACGATTGATTAAGCTCTTATAACCTAATTCTTTACATCGAGCAAGTTTCACTTTTCTAATTATTATACAAAGCATATATTTTTCTAATACATTGACTCAAATGAGATTGTTCTAATTCTTTTTAGTACTTTGCATGTATATCATGTTATTCAATTATATATTGTTGATATCCAAACTTTGACTTTGATAGCCTTATTCAGTTATACATTATTGTATTAAACCTTTATTGATGGAAATTGAATAGTGTTCTAAAATTGTAGAAACACTGATAAGCTAGTTCCAAACTAAACTTTCTTTAGTGCGGAAATTCTAAATTCAATTTGAGACGAACAACCCTAACATAGGGGATTTTGTACGTGTAACGTTTAGATGTTTGTGCATAATACATGGTACAAAGGGTTGATCCCCCTAAGTACGTTAAGAAGAGTCTGTATAGTCTAATGACTGTTAAGGTTAAGGTAATAATACCTAAATACTAGAGACATAGTTCATGGTCTTCTGACCCTCAAATATTAAAAGTTCAAACTTGTTTTTGTTTCTATTCGTAGAACAAGTTCATTATTGTACATCATTCGTTGTTCATTCTCACATGATTGTTATTACTATTCTTTATGTTAGTGAGCAATTGTTTGCTCACTCTTGCAATTAAATAATGCAGCTAAAGTCGAAAGAGGTGATGAGCCATCCACTAGCAAGGGAAAGGGCAAGATGTCCAACTGTTGAAGAATTGGTTAAAGTTTATTTAAATGTATGAAGTTATAAGACTTATTTTATTTTATAATGTATTCCGCAAACTGATGCAATAATTTAAGGTTAGATTACCTGGGATTGTTTATGAGATGATGTAACCCTTTAATGGGAAAGATTATTGTTTATTTAATATTTTATCCTTTATCATGGGTAGTTAGATGTAATTATTTTGATAGTGAGCACCAAATTCGGCGAAAATGAAGTACCCGGATTTGGGGGTGTCACAGTTTGGGTAAAACTAAATTAAACTACTTATAATATAGTTATTTGTCACACTATATTTAATCAAATAGTTAATTAAATAAATCATTTAATCATATAACTCAATACAAATAATTAACCATCAAATTGAAATATCAATATAATAATAATTTTTTTAACTCATTAATTATTTATTTAACAAATAATTAACCAAATAAAATCAAATCAATTAAACAAATATTTATTCAATGATAAACACATCCATTAAATATTTATATATAATTCAATAAATATTTAATATTATAATTAAAATTCTGGAATGTTACATCATTCCCTCCTTACAATGATTCTGTCCTCAGAATCACAATTCAAACAATCAAATCGTCACATTCTTCCCTTCTTACAAGGATTCTATCCCCAGAATTGAAGACACGGATTAAACAAATAACTCAGGGCAATTCTTCATCATTTCAGCTTCGAACATTGTAGTTTCTCCATACCACCTTCACAGAAGGTATCACTTTATTTCTAAGCACTTGTTCTTTCCTGTCGACTATCTGAATAGGAATCTCTTCATAAGACAAATCTTTATCGAAATGCAATGGTTCGTACTCGATCACGTGTTTGTAATCGGGTTTATACGGTCGTAACACCGAAATGTGAAAAATATTATGAATATTTTCCAACTCTGGAGGTAGAGCTACCTCCTAAGCCATTTCCCCCACTCTTCATAGTATCTCGAAAGGTCCGATAAATCTTGGGCTGAGCTTTCCTTTCTTGCCAAGACGAATTTTCCCCTTCCAAGGAGAAACTTTTAGGAAAACGAAAGTTCCTACTTCAAATTCGTGATTCTGCCTGTGTTGATCGGCATACATTTTCTGTCTGTCTTGGGCTACTACCAATCTTGTCCTGATGAGTTTGACAACCTCAGTAGTTTGTTGTACCAGTTCTGGTCCTAATAGTTGGCGTTCACCGACTTCATCCCAGCACAGTTGAGTTCTGCACTTTCTGCTGTATAATTCCTCGTAAGGCGGCATGTCGATGCTCGCGTGGTAACTGTTGTTGTAGGCAAATTCCACCAATGGTAAATGTTCTTCCCAGCTTCCTTTGAAATCCATGATGCATGCTCTCAGCATATCTTCCAACATTTGTATTATTCATTCACTTTGCCCGTCTGTTTGCGGATGGTATGATGTACTCATTCACAATTGTGTTCCCATACATTCTTATAGTCTTTTCCAGAAGTTTGACATAAATCGCGGATCTGTATCTGACACGATTGACACTGGTACTCCATGTCTCGAGACGATCTCTTTAACGTACAATCTTGCCAACTGATCAAGATTGAACCTAATCTTGATTGGTATAAAGTGTGCTGATTTTGTCAGTCTGTCCACTATCACCCAAATCACATCGCATCCTCTCTGAGTAGTTGGAAGACCCACCACAAAATCCATTGTGATGTGTTCCCACTTCCATTCCGGTATTTCTAACGGTTGAAGTAATCTGCTTGGTCTTTGATGCTCGGCCTTGACTCTTTGACATGTCAAGCATTTCGCGACACATTCTGCAACATCTCTTTTCATGTTCGGCCACCAAAAATGTCGTCATAAATCTTGATACATCTTCGTACTTCCTGGATGAATCGAATATCTTGTGTTGTGTGCTTCAGTCAAGATTTCGTCTTTAAGCTCTGGTACTACTGGAACCCAAATTCTTTCCTCGAACCGTAGTAGTCTGTGGGTATCGATCTTGTATTTCACATCACTACCCTCAACCACTTTCTCTTTGATCGTTTCGCATTCATTATCTTGTAGTTGAGCGTTCTTCACTTTGTCCACCAAAGTTGGACTAGCTTCTATCTGGTATAATTTTTCGTCGATTTCTTTTGGAAATTTGATTTCCAACTCTAGCCTTGCCATTTCTGAAATAAGCTCTTCCTGGTTGGTTAACAACATCAATTTTTCCCGACCTTTTCTGCTTAAAGCATCTGCAACCACATTTGCTTTGCCCCGAATGATAAAATATCTCACAATCGTAATCTTTTATCAATTTCATCCATCTTCTTTGACGCATGTTTAGGTCCTTTTGTGTGAAAATATACTTCAAACTTTTATGGTCTGTGTAGATCTCACATTTTTCTCCATATAGATAGTGTCTCCATATGTTCAGAGCAAATACTACTGCATCCAATTCCAAATCATGAGTCGGATAACCATTCTCATAATCCTTTAGTTGTCTTGATGCATACGCAATAACTTTGTCGTTATGCATAAAAACACAACCCAACCCTTTATGTGAGGTATCACTAAACACTACAAAGTTTCCTGTACTATCTGGTAACGACAACACAGGTGCCACACTTAATTTCTTCTTCAAATCTTGAAAACTCTCTTCACATTTCTCCGTCCAAACAAATTTTACCGCCTTCATTGTCAAATTTGTTAGCGGAGTGGCTATCTTAGAAAAATCTTGAATAAATTATCTGTAATAGCCGGCCAGTCCCAAGAAACTCCTCACCTCCCACGGTGTTCTTGGTTGTTCCCAATTGATTACAGCTTCCACTTTTGATGGATCCACTAAAATCCCATCTTTGTCAATCACGTGCCCAAGAAATTGCACACGATCTAGCCAAAATTCGCACTTAGAGAATTTTGCGTACAATTTTTCCTTTCTTAGTGTTTCCAATGTCAAACGTAAGTGTTCTACGCGTTCTTCTTGAGTTTTGGAATACACCAGAATGTCGTCTATGAATACCACTACAAACTTGTCTAAGAATGGTTTAAACACCATGTTCATCAAATCCATGAATGCAGCAGGGGCATTGGTCTAACCAAAATACATCACCAAAAACTCGTAATGTCCATACCGAGTTTTGAATGCCGTTCTACGTATATCCTCCTTCCTCACTTTCAATTGGTGATACCCACATCTCAAATCTATTTTTGAGAAGTAATTAGCACCCTTCAACTGATCAAACAAGTCATCTATTCTTGGCAACGGGTATTTGTTTTTAATAGTGACTTTGTTTAATTCTCTATAATCAATGCAAAGATGCATTGACCCATCCTTCTTCTTCACGAATAACACTGGCGCTCCCCACGGTGATACGCTCGGTTGAATATACTTCTTATCTAGCAGTTCTTGTAATTGTACCATCAGTTCCTTCATTTCTACCGGAGCCATTCTGTACGGGGCCTTCGATATCGGTGATGTTCCCGGCGCTAAATCGATCACGAACTCAATTTCTCTTTCAGGCGGAAGTCCTGTCAAATCCTCTGGAAACACATCTTCAAATTCCATCACCACTGGTATCTCTTCTAGTTTCACATTCTTCTTCTGAGTGTCGACTATGTAAGATAAATAGCCCACACAGCCTTAACTCAACAATTTCTTGGCCTGCATAATCGTCAGACATTTCATTTGTCTAAGCGACTTGCTACAATAGAATACTACCTTTGACGGGGTCATATGGTTTACACACTTCTTTTGGCAATCAATTACCGCTCCATATTTGAACAGCCAATCCATTCCCAAAATAACATCAAACTCTTCAAGTCTAATCGAAATCAAATCTACCATCAAGATATTCTCCTTAATGTTCACCCTACAGTTCTTGTATATGAATCTAACAGGTATTACTTCCTTATTCACAATTTCTATGTTCAAAGGAAAATTCAGTTCTTCACTAGGCAATCCTAACCTCTTAGCAAATTCATCAGATATAAACGAGCAAGTAGCACCCGAATCAAATAATACATAAGCATTTATATCATTGATTGGGATAATACCTGACACCACATCTTTTGATTGCACATCATCTTGTACAGTCATGTTGAAGGTTCTGGCTGTGGGTTTGTTTGATGCTGCAGGTCCATCAATGACCCATGTACCTCCATTGTTACCTCCATTACTTCTGGTTCTCTCTCCAGCCTTTTTCTTAGGGAATTCACGAGCAAAGTGATCCTTAGATCCGCACGTGAAGCACACGTTCTACTTAGGTTGAGTGCAATTTGGGGTGATGTGACCCTCCTGGCCACAATTGAAGCATACTCGTTTCCCCATCAAGCATGCACCCTTATGAAACTTTCTGCATGTAACACATGCCTCAAACTTCTTGTTTTACTGGTTACCCTGCTGGTTTCCAGTACCCACGTTCCCATTCCACTTCCTCTTCAAGTTGTTGTTGTTGCCGTTTCCACTACTACCACCTCCATTCTTAATCTCCACCTCATTCTTCTTCTTCTTCTGTTCCTGATTGAACTTTGTCACTGCCTCGCCTCCACCTTCAGCGAGTATTGCTTTCTCCATCACTGCTGCAAAAGTCTTCAATTAGAATAGGGAAACCCTACTGTACAACCAGGGCTTCAGTCCTTGTTCAAACCTCTTCGCCTTGCATTCATCCGTGCTGACTTGATAAGGCGAAAACCTCGCCAACTCGTTGCATCGTTCCCTGCTTTAGTTCCAAAAACTGCACTTCTAGCTGACTCTTCGAACTATCTGGGAAATAGGTCTCGAAGAATATTTCCTTAAACTTATCTCAGGTCATCACCCCTGGCCCTTCACGAGTTTTATTGGCCTGCCACCAATAACTAGCCTCTGCTTTCAACATGAATGTTGCGAAAGTAGTCTTCTGATCATCTCCTACCCTAGTGACATCGAACACCTTTTATATCTCCATAATCCAGGTCTGTGCTTCGACTGGATTCATGGACCCACGGAATTCAGGTGGTCCAACCGCCTTGAAATCCTTAAACGTTGTACCTTGGTTCTGTGGTTGATTCTGCAACGCTCCTATCAGTATCGTCACTAGTTATTGAACGGGGTTAGCATCAACATTGTCGTTATTACTTTCTTCAGTGGTTCTCTGTTGTGGTGGTTGACGTCTGGGAGGCATTTTCTGTTTAAAAAAATACACTGATTAGATTATTATTCAACTCTTTTAAGTACTTTCTACTTAACTTGCCTCCACAAAAGAAATAACCACATAATCACGTAACACTTTGAATGAAATAATAACTTTTATTTATTCATAATCTCTTTAAAAGGATAACATCTCTGCTATTTACATTAACCTTCCTGAACTACAAAAGTTTCAAGACAACATCATCATCATATCCCATAGATTACATAACATTTGGGATTTACAATTTTATTAATCGCATAACAACTATGATGTTCTACTAAGATACTGCTTACCCTTACTACGTTCTTCTTCCATGATCTAGAACATTGTTCTGCGATCTAATACGTATGATGGAAACATCTCGAACTGAATAGGATATCCCATGACCCGATCTTGAGCTCGATTAATCATGGCGTTGAATACTTTATCCATCTCCTCCATCTTCATCCTCTTTGCTTGTGCGTCTCTTGCTGCTATTCCGGTTTGTTGAAAAGCTTCCTCGTATTCGTCTTTAGCTCTTGCTCTTTTAGTAGCTTCTTCCCTCAGCTTGTTCTTCAGTTCAGTGATCTCCTCGATCAGTTTTTCTTTGTCTCCTTCTGTGTGTACTAGTTTCTCCTCGACATTAGTCACTCATTCCTCACGATCCTGGATCCGTCATCTTTCTGTGTCATTGCAGTCTGTTGTTCAACTACTATCTCTTGCAATTCCTCAACTGTATCCTAAAATTCCACGTTACGGTCGTAGACTTCATCGTATATATGAGCGGCTATTGAGGTTAGAGGATTCTCTTCCTCCTCATCCTCATCTTCCTGTGGTAACTCAATGGGATCCTCCTTATCCGTCTCCACGTCATCATCCTCATCTTCAACTATTGTGACCAACGGGGCTGACTCCCGTGGCAGTAGTTGTTCCCAAACAACCTAAATGTCGCGAGGCTCCTCCTCTATAGGCATCTGAGGTCCCTCATCCCTAGCTTGACTGGATTCTTCGACATTAGTCGTCCTGACAACAAAATTTTAAGTTTTAAATTATTAATCATTACTACTCGACACTCACGAGCACATAAGTTATAAACACATAAGCACATAAGTGTTTTATTACTTCTTCCTTAAAACTCGATAAGAGTTAATCACCACTATCTTTTCAAAGGTTACTTCCTAAGGCTTTTCCCCACCTAAGGTTCATAAACTAAAGCTTTGATACCAACTTGTGACACCCCCAAATCACGGTACTTCATTACCTCAAGATTTGGTGTTCACTTAATCAAAACATTCATATCTAACTACCCAATCATAATAAAATTGAATAATAAAACCTGCCCATACAGGATTACATTAATAAAAACATTATCTCCCAGGTTATCTAACCTTTAATTACAATCATTCAACTGCGGAAATTAAATAAATACTTCATTACATCAATCAAATAAAAATTCTGGTAAACAATTGTCAACATATTACAAGTCTTCAATACTTGTTCATCTTCCCCTTGCCCTTATTGGTGCTAGGTACATCTACCTTCTCATCCTTAGCTGTAAAGGTTATATAAGCAAGAGTGAGCAAACAAAGCTCACTTGAAATAAGAACGAATAAACTTTACAACATTTGCCAAATAATAGGCTCAATAGAACTGAATTATATGTTCTATTAACATTGTGAAAAATACTACTGAGGGTCTAATGACCACGAACCATATCCACAGTTATAAGTAATCTTTCAACTTTAACTTTAACAGTCATATGACTATAAGGACTCCACGTACTTAGGGGGATCAATCCTTCGTAACAATGTATTGTGCACAAACATTTCAACGCTAAGCGTAAACCCGTAATAATAGTGTTGTTCATCTCAGTATTTAGATTACAAGTCTGCACCAAAGTAAGTTTGGTTTGGATACATTTCAAGGTAATTTGGAATTCAACGAACATCAACTAAGGATTAGTTGAATAAAAGATAATCATGTTATGTTATGGAATAAATCATAAGTGGATTAACAATGTATATTAAAGTTATGCTTTAGGAATAAGCTAATAGCATAAATATTGAATAACTATCACATATCTTGCTTGAACAATATTAAGCCAAGGTCATTTAGAATTGAATACTAAGAACGAATAGCAATTTGAATAATAATAACTATTCAACAACAGTATATTGGATTAAATAAACTTGCATGCTATTTTGAGAAGTTAAAGATAAGAATAACTTGCTTAACATCAAAATTAGGTTTAGAAAACTTGCATCATCATGAACAAACTAGATACAAGAACTTGCTAAATTACAACTGAAAAAGGACAAGTAAACTTGCATAACAATAAATAAACTAGCTCAACGAAAGTTTAGAGTTAGAAAACTTTCTCAATTGTAAAAGTAGAATTAGAAAACTTGCACAATTGTTATAAGAGTAGAGTTAAAAAACTTGCTCAATGTAAAAATATTGGTTTAGAAACTTGCTTCGAGCGTAAGCTATAATATTAGACTCACGTTCACATATATATAGGTTTAGAACCATCATCTATTAGATATACTAACATTCACGTTCCAACATAACACGTATTTCTAGTTAGACTTATTATTTTAGCACAAGTCTTGAGATACCATGCAAATATCAGAAATTACAAGTGTTAACCTTCACAACACATGTTTACTATTCATCATGCTCATTAAGTTCTAATATACCACGTTCATCACTTACTAATCATTCAAACTTTGAATCTATTAATCACATAGCATGATTCTATTTTAGCTATATTAGTACATGTTTATTATACTAACACATCATTAGACCAACGTATGTCGCTATCCCAAGAATCAAAGCGAATGACATCTTTTCATCTCATATCGATTATTATTGGCGCATGTACATGACACACACAAATAATTTGTGCGATTTTAGCTTCACACCAAATAGCAATTGCTACCAAAATACTGCGAATTAAGAGGCGAACTTCGGCATGAATAGTAGTCATTTTTAGCCAAACTAACACAAATTTCAGCCATCAAACACTGAAATTAACACGAAAAATAAATATACAACTATCATAAATATGATTGCTAACATATTCAACCACTTAGGACAATTTAACAACACTTCTAACTATTTTAATTTCTCTAAATTCATATTTTCATACTAAAATTCCATTTTTGACATTTCTTGCAAAAATCATCACTGTAATCTCTATACCTTGCCAAATTGCTTCGTTCAAATTATGTTATGCTCGTTTCTTAATGAACTAACATATACAAGACTCAATTTACAGTTTAACATATGAACTGACCATCAAAATTGGTACTTACATAAGCCATATAAAAAATACATACACTAACATTATTTTCTTCCTACTGTCAAACGAAACTAGCATACAATTCTGCTTTAACCACAAATTCTAACCATCAAAAACTCATACCACTACAAGTACTCAGTTGTATAATCGTAAACTTAGAATTTTGAATTCACAGAACATGAACAACACTATGTCGTGATACACAAAAACACACACACACACACACACACACACACACACACACACACATATATATATATATATATATATATATATATATAATACTAAGGTTATGTAAAAATACCTTTAATTTGCTTGCAATCCTTACTATCACCACTGATAATCACTATGCAATCCTCAGGTTTCCTCTCAATTCTCTCTAAATGATCTTCTCTCTTTTATCAGCAACTAAAATGCGTAAAAAGAAAATAACCTGATAGCTATAATGCGTAAAACTCAAATGATAGACATAATAATAAGTATACTTATTATAATATCAGTTACAAATAAAATATAACGTATATGTTATAAATTTATTTTATATTTTATTTATTTTATTTTATTTATATACTTTAAAATTAAAAAGGACATCCAAAAGCAATAGGGCTTTGTTTGGCAAATCATTTAAAACTAAAGAGTTTATATCCTTAATCATTGTTTGGGTAAAACTAAATTAAACTATTTTACTTTATTTTTATAACTCCTTATAATATAGTTATTTGTCACACTATATTTAATCAAATAATTAATTAAATAAATCATTTAATCACATAACTCAATACAAATAATTAACCATCAAATTGAAATATCAATATAATAATAATTTTCTAAACTAATTAAATATTTATTTAACAAATAATTAACCAAATCAAATCAAATCAATTAAACAAATATTTATTCAACGATAAACACATCCATTAAATATTTATATATAATTCAATAAATTTTTAATATTACAATTAAAATTCTAGAATGTTACATCATTCCCTCTTACAAGGATTCTGTCCTCAGAATCACAATTAAAACAATCAAATCATCACAGACATGATTCAACTCTCGATAGTCAATATAAAGTCGCATATTTCCATCTTTCTTCTTTACGAATAGAACATGAGCACCCCAATGAGACTTACTAGGACAAATGAAACCGATGTCTAACAATTCTTGCAGTTGGATTTTTAACTTCTGAAGTTCAATAGGAGCCATTCGATACGGGGCTTTGGAAATGGGTTTTGTACCGGGTTCAAGGTTGATACAAAATTCGATTTCTTACTCTGGGGGTAGGCTAGGAAGTTCTTCAGGGAATACGTCAGGAAATTTATTAACAATAGGAATATCATTCAAATCTGACGTATTTTTATTTAAATCCGTGACATGGGCTAAGAAAGCTTGACATCCGTTTTTTAATAAATGAATAACTTTATGGCTTGATATGACAGTGATTGCTTGAATTCGTATAATAGGTTGGTTAGGAAAATAACCAATTTTAGCATGATGAGTAGTTAACCAATCAATTCCTAAAATCACATTAAATGCAAGTATTTTCAAAGAGATTAGATCGACAGGTAACGCGCGGTTACTGATTTGAATCAAACAAGACTTATAAACAGTGGATGCAATGAAGGTTTCTCCCAACGGAGTTTTAACAGATAAATCAAAGTCTAATTTCTCCGGAGTTAAATTTAAACGTTGAGCGCAAGTAGGAGAAATAAAAGAATGGGTAGAACCGGTATCAAATAAGGTATAGACTTCGCTAGAGTTTATAATTAGCTTACTCGTGATCACCTTGTTTGGATTCCTCGCTTTTTGGGATGTTACAACAAATGCTTTCCCTTGAACTACCAATTTTATCTTGTATGGGACGGCCTTTGATGCCTCCATCCCAGCTGGACTTGACTTTAGTGCACGACAAAATTAGGCTAAGTGACCTTCTCTTCAACAATTGTAACATGCTTTGGACTGCTGCATAAAGTTTGGACTGATGTGTCCCTCCCCTCCGCATTTGTAACATACACGACCGACGGTCGTTCTCCTTCCTTAACAACAGGTGCTGGTGTTGACGTCATTCCATCATTATTGAAATTCCTCTTCTTGAAATTTCCACTTCTATTATCTTGGCCATGATTACCACTGAAGTGGTTACCATTTCTGGCATGTTGATTCCCTCCACGTTTGTTGTCACCGCTTCGATGACTGCTACCACTGGTATTATCGATTTGCCGGCTTCTCTCTCTTGGTTGGGTTAACTCATTATCGCGCTCGAATAACTGAGCCCTATTTACAACATCTGAATACAAACACAGTTTGTGAGAAATTAGGTATTGCAGTATCTCAGGTTTTAAACCTCTTAGAAACATCCGCATCATTCTCTCCTCATTATCAACCAAATGGAACATAAACCGGGACAACTCGGCAAACTTTACTTCGTACTGTGACCCGGTCATATTGTTTTGCTCTAGCTTGAAAAACTCTACCTCCTTCATGTGACGAATACTTTTGGGAAAGTACTTGTCGTTGAACAGTTCTTGGAACTTCTCCCAAGACATCTTCAGTGCGGCAGGTTGAGTACGCTTTACAGATTCCCACCAGTAATCTCCATCTCCTCGCAACATGAAGGTGGCAAAGGGAACCTTTTGCTCCTCGGAGCATCCCAAGACATCAAATATCTCGGTGATCTGCTTTATCCATGCCTCCGCCTTAAGTGGTTTTGGTTCTCCCACAAACTCCGGTGGTCCTAGCTCCTTGAACTGCTTAGTGGTGACCATCCGAGAGTTGTCAGTGTTTCCACCTGCATTTTGAACAGGAGTCTCTCTCGCCTGATGTTGCATGAATTGTAAAAAGCCTTTGAACATTCTATCGTTCATCATTTGGTCGGTGTTGTTGTATACTTGAGGATTATTGCCTTCCTAATGCACATTATCCTTGGTATTGATCTGTGGTGACTCAACGATCTCCTGTGCTCCATTGCTAATCTCAACATTCTTAGATGTCATTTTCAAACACTGCCACAAAACAAGGGTTAATTGACATGCCACATATTATCCCTATATTCTGACCAACCAATTAAATAATAATTAAACTTAGGTAGGTCATACTAGCGAAGGAATTACCCATTTCTCCCCTCCTAGTTCTAGTCTCACATCTTAGCCATGGATCATATCCCTAAGCTTTGATACCAACTGTGACACCCCCAAAATAGGTATACATCACCCATCTTGAGTCGCCAAATACATGGTACAGAATTTAAATACAAACTTCTTTAATACAGTACGACAAAACGTAGTTGAGAGTTTCAACACGAATAATGTCTCGTAGAGAGTATACAAACTCAAATAAAGTCCTCATTACAATTATTATTACACTATTTCACATAATAGTGAGGACTACTATAGCCACCTATTTGGACCATCACTCCGTTCCCCGACTAGTCCCAGCTATATTCTCATTTCCTGAAGAGAAAAATGAAAGCGAAGGGTGAGCTCAACTAGCCTAGTAAGAAATATTATGACTAAGATAATGCTGAATAAATTATCGTTAGCCTTCAACAGTATTAAACTGATAAAATATAATAAACATCAAGTTTAACTGCAGTGGAACAAGCAATCCATTAGAAGAGTTAAGTATATCATGATATCTACTATCTTCTATGATTTAAACAGTTTATCAACCTGTTTTATCGCTGAGACTCAGCTTAATAAATAATCCACATCATCAAATCATCCCTGCACTACGACCAAGGATATTCATTAGTATCACCAATGGTCATGATCATACCAACAACTGTCCATCAATGCACTACGGACCAATGAGGACTTTTACCACATCATTTGTAACATTACGGGTCATGATTATACCGAATAATCCCTGGTCATAATCATACCAATCAAGTCCATCTATGCACTACGACCAAAGATGACTTTCATCACAATATAAACATGAGGATGATGACAATGATATAAGAATTCAATTTAAATGAGAGCAAGGATAAATTTTAAAGATTTATAATTCAATTTATCCAGAATTCAATAATGTCCAAATTGTCAACATGATAATGCTTTGTGGAGTAAAATTCAAGAATAATATTGTATCAAAAATAATTTGGACAGAATTTTTTTTTTTGTGAATAGTACCCCGTTAATAGTAACCGAGTGAATAGTACCCTGTGAATAGTACTCCGGGAATAGTAACTCGTGAATAGTACCCCGACATGAAAAGATGAAAAATTATCAAGAATGCTCAGAATAATATTTCCATGAAAAGATACTGGATGAAGCGCATATATCAAGGATATTCTACTAATTTCATGGAGTATAAAAGCAATACTTATCAACATAAGTGTAGAATTATAAATATGAAATGAAATAATATTACTTACATACTACAGAGTATGGAAGAAAATATTATTTCTTACGAATATTGAACAAGAATAATATCACTTACGAATACGAAAGAAATAATACCCATTACCTTAGTAGGAGATTGGATACTGCAATAGTGTAGTAACAGAATACTCTTCTTCTTTCTCTTTTATTCTCTCTATACTTTTCTCTATAGCTTGAATGAATTGGTGAAAAATAATGAAGAAATGAGCTTCTATTTATAGGCTTGGCAGAGTAAGGGTAAAATAGTCTTTTGCCATAATTTATGACATCATTGCTGACATCGTCGATCATATTACATCATTGCTTACCTCATCGTTCGATGACATCATCGCTTACCTCATCGTCCGATGACATCATCTCTTACATCATAGGAATTCAAATTTAATTTGTTCTCTTCCACTTCCTTTTACTTTTATACCAAGAATTTACTATAATAATGTTACCATTCAAATTATTAAAAAACGTACTATTATATAATCACATCATACTACTATAATGTAATATTATAATAATATATTTGAATGAATTATTTTATCAGAAAAGATAAAATACCAACTTTCAACAAATGTCACATTCTAAAAATTCCTCAGTTTAAATCCACATTGAATAAATATTTTCTTATCATATATATCAATAATTTATTATTCACAAATAATATTAAAAAATTATAATATCGACAACCAGGTCGTTTCCAGGAAAGAGGGGGCTTTCCGATAAGGATTTCTCCCTATTGGCGTGCTATTAGGTGACCAAATCCCTTTCCTCGATAGAACTTTCTAGACATTGTCAATAATGCAAATAATAATATTATTCAAATAATATGAATGATTGATTTGATAATTTGAAATACTGTGCAATGACAATTATTGAATAAATAATATAAAATATCAACGTAGCAATTATTAAATCAATAAAATAAAATATTGAACAGTAATTACTATAACAATTATTGAGTAGTGACTTCTTACGTAAGCATCAATAGTCCAAGATCTTCGTGATAATACCGTGTATTGCTACTATGCAACCACGCCAGACATATTCTTGTACTTTTATCAATGGGTAATTCAACAGTTAACGGTAAAAATTTCGCCGTTATTTTTATAAAATGATAATTTTGTCGTTTTCTAACTCCGACAATAATTCTGTTGTGGGATCAACCAATGATTGTGTCGTCGTACGAATATTCCCCGATAAAAACAATATTCCCTGACGAAACGAATATTTTATAACAACTTACTTACTTTGCAAAATTTATAAATATTACTCACAACTATAACATTATAACAAATTCACACCTTAATATTCAAAAATATAATTCGAGAAAAATTAATCTTTATTTATGAAAGTTGGGGTCTTAAATAGACAGTTTTTAAATAACATATACATATCTAAAAACTAGTAGGTATGTGTTAATATGTGATTAAATACAGACATTATCCAAGTGAGGGAACTTGTATAATCTATCTTAACTATCTATAAACATGGTATATATTTTGATCATACATTACTACTGTACTGGTACACGAATAGAGTTTTATAACTGGCATGAATTCTAATGTTGAAATATAGGATCAATAACAGTAGAGTTTAAGAACTTATATAACAGGAGTATAATTCGATAACTTACTTATACAACAGTATTGCATAAGTAGATACAAAGAGTAAAGATACTTGCCTGATATGCTGCTTACACAACTTAGTTTTATCTTTTATACTGAGGCCTATCATTCATAAGATTACTCTTTTGATCAGAATAATATATCATAACAAATAACACTGCTATTTGCAGCAATCATATAGCGAAACACATTGTCACATAGTTATATCAGTCATTCTAACATAAATAATTACTTATCAGGTCAATCTATATAAGTCTGGGTCAACTTCGGTAATATTTCGTTGTACCGAAGGCTTTATCGGATAATAATCGAGTTTAAATTTACTTAAACTCTATTCTGTAACTTCAATACTATAGTAGATAATTTAAATATTAATCATATTATTTTTCGAGGTATTATAATAATTTTTAAATAATTATTATAATTTATCATGATTTTTCAAACACTGAAATCATTTTTAAATGATTTAAATACAGAATAATTCCATTATCATTAATATTTAATAATATAAAAATATTAATGAAATACTTGACAAAATATCTAAGTTATTAATAATAACTCAAAATATTTTTAAAACATTTATTTTACCCTTAAATGATTTTTAAAATATTTTAAATCATTTTTAAATGATCACTATTAATATTTAAATATTAATGTATTATTCATGAAAATATTAAAAGTCATTTATTATAATTTAAAATATTTTTAAATCCTTTATATGATTTTTATATCATTAAAACTATTTTTAAACTATTTATTTAACATAAATATTAAATAAACCTATTGTCATTAATATTAAATTATTAATGAAAATTACCTTAAAATATTAAAAGTCATGATTTATAACTTAAAATATTTAGTATCAGGAACGGGCCCGATATCTAAGGCACCAAACAGAATGGCCCCCGTAGAGATGAAAGAGTTGATGGTGCAATTGCAAGAGTTGCTCGATAAGAAGTATATCCAGCCGAGTGTATCGCCATGGGGAGCACCTATATTGTTTGTTAAGAAGAAAGATGGATCGATGCGGCTCTGCATTGATTACAGATAATTGAATAAGGCTACGATTAAAAATAAGTATCCGTTACCCAGAATCGACGATCTGTTCGATCAATTGAAGGGTGCGAGGTATTTTTCAAATATAGACTTGATGAGTGGTTATCATCAGTTGAAGGTGAGGCCACGTACCGAAGACGACATTCAGAACTCGGTATGGTCATTACGAGTTTCTGGTTATATCATTTTTAACCAATGCACCTGCAACGTTCATGGATTTGATGAACAGGGTGTTTAAACCATTCTTAGATAAATTTTGTGGTAGTGTTTATTGATGATATCCTAGTGTATTCCAAGACCAAGGAGGAACATGTTGAACACTTAAGAGTGACGTCGGAGACATTGAGAAAAGAGAAGTTGTACGCAAAATTTTCAAAATGTGAGTTTTGGTTGGAACGTGTACAGTTTCTCAGACACGTTATTGATAAAGACAGAATTTCGGTAGACCCATCTAAGGTTGAAGCGGTAATAAACTAGGATCAGCCGAAGACACCGTCAGAGATAAGAAGGTTCTTAGGGTTGACGGTTTACTCTAGGCGTTTTATTCAAGACTTTTCCAAGATCGCGACCCCGTTGACGAATTTAACCAGGAAGGCGGTTAAGTTTGTTTGGACGGAGAAGTGTGAGGAAAGTTTTCACGAGTTAAAGAAGAGGTTGAGTACGACACCTGTGTTGTCATTGCCTAATGATACAGGGAATTTTGTGGTGTAGAGTAACGCATCGCATAAAGCACTAGGCTGTGTGCTTATGCAGAACGGCAGAGTTATTGCGTATGCATCACGTCAATTAAAAGATTACGAGAAAGGGTATCCGACTCATGACTTAGAGTTGGCTGCGATGGTGTTTGCACTGAAGATTTTGGAGACATTATCTTTATGGAGAGAGGTGTGAGATATATACTGACCATAAATGTCTAAAGTATATCTTTACACAAAAAGACTTTAATATGAGGTAGAGAAGATGGTTGGAGCTAATCAAGGACTATGACTGCGAGATTTTCTATCATCCCAGAAAGACGAATGTTTTTGCTGATGCTTTAAGTAGGAAAGGATGGAAAAGGTTAATGATGTTGACAGCTCAGGAGAAGTTAGTGTCGGAAATGGCTAAGATGGAATTGGAAATTAAATATCCGAAAAAATTCCGACGAGAAGTTTTTCCAGATAGGAAACGGTTCAACGTTGGTGGATAAAGTGAAGAATGCATAACTTCAGGATGAGGACTGCAAAAAGATGAAAAAGAAAGTATCTGAAGGTGAGGAAAACAAATTCAAAATCGATTCGGAAGGGTTACTACGATTCGATGGGAGAATTTGGGTTCCGCTAGTACCAGAAGTTAAAGAGGAAATTCTGAGTGAAGCTCACTGTGACGCCCCCAAAATAGGTATACATCACCCATTTTGAGTTGTCAATACATGGTACAGAAACAACTACAACTTTATTATTACAACAAGAAAAAGCGTGAGTTTGAATACAAATATTATCTTCTAGACAATATCTATACTCAAATAAATCCTCATCACATTTATTGATACATTATTTTACAAAAATGGTGAGGACTACTAAACAATTCTTTCTAAAACCTTCATTCCATACCCCCCAGGCTAGTACTCGCTATATTCTCGCCTCACGAGAAGAAAAATGGAACAAAAAGGAAAAGGGTGAGCTCAACTAGCCCGATAAAGAATATTATGACTAAGATAATATACAACAAATTACCGTTAGTCTTCAACAGGGGAAAAATCTAATAGAATACAATAGACAACAAATTTTAAATCAATATTCGCATGAAATAATAATTCATTAGAAGAGTTAAGTAGAGAATGCAAAACTACTATCTTACATGTATGAATTTAAAAGTTCATCGTCTATCTTTTATCCTGTAACATCAATCAATATACATCTGGAATCAAATATTCATCTTTGCACTACTGAGCCAAAGATATTCATCGATTAATTCATGTTCATCTAAACACTGCTCATCTTTGCACTACTGACGAAAGATATTCTTGAAAATCATTCATCTTTTTTGCACTACAGGGCCAAAGATATTCAATAATATCATCATTTAAGGCGAGGATGATGAAAAATATTTTTAAAGAAACGAATCCGGTGAAACAAAATGACAAGGATTAAGGATTAAGGATTAGTACTTTGTTTTATCCATGTTCAAAAAATACCTCAAAAATAATCATAGTGGTGTAAAATTCAAGAATGATCAAAACATGGATATAATCAAAGCTAGTATCCGAGAATAGATATTTTGGACAAAAGAAGAAATTTTATTTTTAATTGAATAGTGCAAGTATCGTGAATAGTACGCACAACGTGAATAGTAACTCGACACCAAAAGATAGAAATTCCACAAAAACATCTTCACGCTTCATGAATAGTACTCGTGAATAGTAACTCGTGAATAGTAACTCATGAATAGTAACTCGTGAATAGTAACTCGTGAATAGTAACCCCGACATGAAAAAGTTCTAAATTTGATAAAAAGTTCCAACCAATATTTCAGCATAATGATATTGAAGAAATAATATCATTTGAGAAGAAAATAACATCCCTTACCTCGAAAGATTAGTACTTCTAGCTGGAATACCGGGTATAGTGCTGAAGGGAACTTGCACCGTCTAACAATACTCAAAGTACACTCACAAGAATACGCTCAATATATCGAGAGAGAAATAGAGAGAAACTTCAGTTTCTGTTGTGATTTTCAATTCTAACCTAAGCACCCTATTTATAGGAAAATGCTTAGAACACCAAAGCAGAAAATTGAATATAATATTAATATATTTTTCACATTTTCTTTAGCCCACCTTAGACAACTGATCTCAGCCCATTTGAATCACATGTGAGGCCAACTTAGTTGCAAAAAACGTTTTTCTCAAAATAATTAACTAAAACTCCCAAAAATTAATTATTTCGGAACTTCGGAACTTCAATAATTCATAATAAATAGCCCTTTTATCAGAAAATTCAAATCTCGCGAGTATTTATAGGAAATTCAATTCTCTACAACTTTACAGAAGAAAGGTTTTTCAAATTCCAAATAGAAATTGACCGAAATCCACAAACAGGCGATTTTACATTTTATAATCAAATTTCTATCGATAATTGTGTCCACCAACACACAAAACATATGTTAAACATTTAATGCCACAAAATACTCTTCCTCCTCATATACTCATATATCCCACATTCATTGTAAAAATATCATCGTTAATATATTATTAAAATAATATATTTAAATGAATTATTTTATCGAAAAAAGATAAAATATAAATTTTCAACAATTGTCACATTAAAATTTTCTCCATTTATATCCTCATAAAATCAATATTTTCCTCATCATATAAATCAATAATTAATTATTCATAAATAATATTACGAGAATCACATTATTGACAACCGAGGCGGTTCAGGGATAGAGGGGCTTTCGATAAGGATCTCTCCTTCTCTGGCGCAGCAATTAGATGACCAAACCTCTCCTTAGATGAACTTTCTAGACATTGTCAATAATGTTATCTAATAATATTATTCGGATAATATGAATTATTGCTCGATAATGGAAAATACGATGTAATGACAATTATTGAAACAACAAAGAATATAAAATGTCAACGTAGCAATTATTGAATCAATAAAATAAAATCTTTGAATAGTAATTCTGTAACCATTATTGAGTAGTGCCTTCAATAATTGGTGCAATACTGCAGTGTCTCTCTTGTGCAACAACGCGTGACATCGTGTTTTAACCACCGGGTATTCCAACAATGTTAACATAATAACTTCTGTAGATTATTTTTAAACAACTTATATTTGTCGTTTTCTTCATCCAATCGTTTTTTTCGTTATGGGGCCCACACATGGTATTTTTGCGTCGTCGCATTTAATATTCCCAACGATCTTAATATTCTCCGACAACAATGAATATTTTATAACCACTTGCTTATTTTGAAATATTTGCGTATTTTACCCCTAACTATCCACATTAATCAAATCAACCCTTACTATTTCAAAATAATAAATAGAGAAAATTAAATTTCATTAATAATAAGTTGGGGTCTTACAGCAACCTCCAGGTTTCATTAATCCAACACTCTCTAATTATGTTTATAGATTAGACAAAGCCTTATATGGACTTAAACAAGCACATAGAGCATGGTATGAAACACTAACTAACTTTCTTATTAAAAATGGTTTGACTAGAGGTAGAGTGGATACCACATTATTTCTTAGAAAGCACAAAGACAAAATCCTATTAGTTCAAATATGTGTTGATGACATTATCTTTGGCTCTACTGATGAAAAACTGTGCAAGAGATTTGCCAAGCTTATCCAGAGCAAGTTCGAAATGAGTATGATGGGTGAGCTGAATTTCTTCCTTGGATTACAAGTAAAGCAAATTGATGAAGGTATCTTCATAAACCAAGCCAAATACGTCAAATACTTACTTAAAAAGTATGGCATGGAATCAGCCTCTCCCATGAAAACACCAATTGCTCCAGCAAACAAGCTTGACAAAGATGAAAAAGGTAAAAGTATTGACATAACTCAATACAGAGGTATGCTAGGCTCTCTTATATATCTAACTGCTAGTAGACCAGACATAATGTTTGCAACATGCATATGTGCTAGATTCTAAGCTAATCCTAAGGAATCACACTTAACTGCTGTAAAAAGAATTTTTAGGCATCTCAAAGGCGGCACTTTGGACTTTGGTATTTTCCACATTATTTAAAATCGTGGAGCCCGACAGGACTTGACACGTGCCCCACTATGTAAATCGTGAGGAAGGAAGTTACAAGTACAGTTTGAAAATGTCTTTTTGAAAATCACCTCAGAAGTTCAAAAAGCTCATTCCACTATCTCTCTCTACCAGCAGAAACCCTAGCTTTCAGAACGTTCAACCAATCTTAGCTCAAGAAAATCAATGGCTGCTTCAAATGTTATCTCTGGTTATCAACTCTACTTCGACAAATTCAAGACAGCTGACCCTCAGTTTCACAAGATTCTGTCTCTTCTGAAGAAAGCTGGTCTTGAAGAAGCTCTGAGCACCAGCACATGGATCTACCCGAAGCTGGTGAAAGAGTTCTACAGTAATGGAGTCTTTGAGAATGACATCATCACAACAAAGGTTAAGGGGGAACAAATTAAACTCAAAGCTGAAGATATAAACCTAGCCTTAGGTTTTAAATCCAGGGGACTTGTATCTATGGATGTCATTGACTTTCATGAAGGTCTAAAGAAGATGCACTACTCAAAGTTTCAGAACGTCAAAGGATACAAGAAGAAAGAGTTTCCTTGGAAGTATGAATTTCTGGCTGACATTGTTAGAAAATGCATATGGTGCAAAAGTTCTGGCCACGATTCTGTGAACGAGGTCCAACTTAAGCTCGTGATAGCAATCTGCTTCAGAATTCAACTCAACTATGGGGCTCTACTCATAGATTGGATCAGGAAGTGGATACTCAGCTCCAAGAAGACAAAGATGTAAGACCCCAGCTTTTATAAATAAAGATGAATTTTTCTATAAATATTATTTTTGAATATTATGGAATAAATTTGATATAATGTTATAGTTGTGGGTAATATTTATAAATTTTGCAAAGTATGCAAGTTGTTATAAAATATTAGTTTGGTGGGGAATATTCTTTTGTTAGGAATATTACGTACTGATAAACTCAATCATTGGTGGACCCCACAATGAAATTATTGTCGGATTGAAAAAAACGACAAAAATATTTTATAAAAATAACGGTGGAGGTGTTCTGGTTAAAGCTGTTGAACTACCCGGTGGTAAAAGTAATGCGATGTCTGGCGTAGTTGCGTAGTAGTACACGGTATTGATTATTGATGCTTACGTGAGAAGTCACTCGGTATGCTCGATTATTGCTTTCTGATAATTCTTTGCATCATATCTCTTATATTATTGATTCAATTATTGTCACGATATCATCATATAATATGTTATAGTATTAAATCAATAATTGAGGCGACAAGTTATAAATGATTAATAATTGTTGAAAGATTAAATATGTGTTGATGAAAAAAAAATGATTTGTGGTAAGTTTGATTATTTTATGGGGGCTCATATGTCATCATCTAAGAGTCTCTTCGTCGATAGTAATTACCTTCGTCGATAGTAATTACCCTTGTGAATAGTATTTACCTTCATCAATAGTAATTACCTTCGTCGATAGTAATTACCCTTGTGAATAGTATTTACCTTCGTCGATAATTAGTAATTACCTTCGTCGATAGTAATTACCCTTGTGAATAGTATTTACCTTCGTGAATAGTATTTACCTTCGTTAATAGTAATTACCTTTACCGGACGTCGAACCACTTGTCGTTTCACATTCTGATCCGAACCACTTGTCGTTTCATATTACAGGCGTCGAACCCGATTAATCGAGCCACTTGCCTTTTCACACGGCGGTGCTAAGCTAGAAATCTTCTATAAATATAGGCTGAGGGCTTCATTATTTTCACGAATTCATTCAAGCTATAGAGAGAAAGTATAGAGAGAATAAGAGAAAGAAGAAGAGTATTTTGTTACTTACTGCTTCTGCGATATTCAATCTCCTACCAAATGTAAGGGTGTTATTCTTTCTTATTCATGAAGAAGAAGCATTGTTATTCCATTGCTTATTATTACATTGGAATAACTTTTGTATAAGTGGTTTACCTATACTTGGTGACATTCTTCTATTATTACATTGGAACACCACATGCATGTGTTTTACAGGACTGGTTAAAATCTTTATTATTATTACATTGGAACATCACATGCATGTGTTTTACACCGGACTGGTTTCCGTCTTTATTATTACATTGGAACATCACATGCATGTGTTTTACAGGACTGGTTAAAATCTTTATTATTACATTGGAATATCCTATCATGTGTTTTACGGATCTGGTTCCATCTTTATTATTACATTGGAACATCACATGGGTGTGAATTTCACGACTTTGGTTCCGTTATTTATTATTCTTTTGGAATAACTTTGTGCATGCGATCTATCGCATGCATGGTGATTTCTTTTGTTATTCCATTCTTTATTATACCCGGTTGGTTAAAACTTTGACTTCTATACTCCATGAAATTAGTAGAATATCCTTGATATTTGCGTTTCATCGATATCTTTTCATGGAAATATTCTTACGATCATTCTTGAATTTTACTCTACAAAAAGCGATGTCATGTTGACAATTTGGGCGTTAATAATTCTGGATAAAATAATTCTTGAACTTGTTTTATTGAATTCTTATATCATTGTCATCATCCTCATATTTATATTTTTTTTAAAAGTCATACATGGCTTTGTAGTGTATAGATGGACTTGGTATGATTATGACCGAGAGACTATTCGGTTATAATCATGGCCAGTAATGTTACAAATGATGTGATAAAAATCCTCGATTAGTAGTAGTGCATTGATGGGCGATTGTTGGCATGATCATGACCATTAATGAATACACAAATATTCTTGGCCCGTGAGTGCATGAATAATTGTGGTCGTGATACTAAAGAATATCCTTGGCCGTAGTAGTGCGGGGTGATTCGATGATGTGAAATATTTATTAAAGTGAGTCTCATTATAAGCGATGATGAAAAACCTTTTAAAACCTAAAAGATAGTAGACTTTATTTTCTACTTGACTCTTTTAATGGATTGCATATTCAATTGCGATTAAACTGGTTGTCTATTGTATTTTATCGGTTTAACATTATTGAAGACTATTGATAATTTATTACGCATTATCTTAGTCATAATATTTCTTCTTGGGCTAGTTGAGCTCACCCTTTCTTTCACCGTTCTCTTGAAAATGATAATATATAATTTGGGGACGACGAGTCGGGAAGCAGTGATGGTCTGAAGATAGCATTAGTAGTCCTCACTATTACATAAAATAGTGTGATAATAAGCGTAATGAGGACTTTTTTGTTTGAGTTTGTATAATATCTAGTAAGCGATATTTGTATTTAAACTCACGATTTATAAATATTATACACGGCAGATTATGTTAATAAGTTGTTTTTAAATTACATACCATGTAAGTGTCGACCCAAGATGGGTGATGTATACCTAATTTTGGGGGCGTCACGGTTGGTATCGAGCTTAGGGATATGATCCACGGCTAAGATGTGAGAATAGTACTAGGAGGGAGGCGGGGAATACCTTGCTTAGTATGACCTACCTAAGTTTATGTGATATTTTATTGGTTGGTGGGAAGATAGGGATAATTTGTTACATGTCGATTAACCTTTTGTTTTGTGGCGATGTCTGAAAATGACATCGAGAATGTTGAGAATAGCAATGGAAGCGCGACGATTGTTGATTCACCACATATCAATAATCGAGGATAATGTGCATCGAAGGCGACAATCCTCATGCAAACAACAACAACCTTGACCAAATGACGAATGATCAAATGTTGAGGCTTTATGCAATTTATGCAACAATGATGCGAGGCGACTCATCCAAAAGCGTGGGTGGAAACACGGAAAACTCTCGGCGGTCACCGCTAAACAATTTAAGGAGCTGGGACCACCGGAGTTTAAGGGAGAGCCAAAACCACTTACGGCGGAAGCATGGATAAAGCAGTTACCAAGATATTTGATGTCTTGGGATGCTCAGAGGAGCAAAAGGTTCCTTCTTGCTTTTTATGTTGCTGGAGGCGGCGGATTCTTGGTGGGAATCGGTAAAAGCGTACTCAACCAATTTGTCTTGAAGATATCTTGGGAGAAGTTCGAGGAGGTTCAACGACAAATACTTTCACGAAAGTATTAAGCCACATGAAGGAGGTGGAGTTTATCAAGTTGGAACAAAACAATATGGCCAGTGTAATATGCATGATCGAGGCAAAATTTGCGGAGTTATCACGGTTTTGTCCACTTGGTGGATAATGAAGAGAGAATGGCGAAATGTTTTAAGAGGTTTGAAGCCGGAGAATCGTCGACATCTTATTTCTCATAAAGCTGTGTTTTGTATTCGGATGTTGTAAATAGGGCTCGATTAGTGGAGCGCGATAATGAGTCAACCTTGACTAAAAGAAACGGTACGTGCAAAATTATAATACCGGCGAGAATAGTCATCGGCGGTGACAACAAGCGTGGAGGAATCAACGAACGGAGATATGGTAACCACTTGATTGGTAATCGAGGCCAAAAACAATAAGAATGGACATTTCAAAAAGATTCAACAATGATGGAAAGACGTCGGCACCGGCACCCATTGTTAAGGAAGGAGAAAGACCACCTATCATATGCTTCAAATGCGGAGGAGAGGACACATCGATCAAATTAAGTCGTCATGTCAGTCAAAGCATGTTATAATTATGGAAGAGAAGGTCACTTAGCTCGATTTTGTCGTTTCTGAAGACAAATTCACTAGGATGGAGCACCAAAGGCCATCCCGGAAAATTCAAAACCGTTAGTGCAAGGGAGAGCATTTGTTGTGACCTCCCAAAGAGCAAGGAATCCGAATGAGGTCATCACGGGTAAGCTTATCATAAACTCTAATGAAGTCTATACTTTATTTGATCTGGGTTCTACCCATTCTTTTATTTCTCTACTTGCGCTCATCGATTAAATTTGACTCGGAGAAATTAGACTTTGACTTATCTGTGGAAACTCCGTTGGGAGAAACCTTCATTACATCTACATTGTTTATAAGTCTTGTTTGGTTCAAATCGGTACCCTCACATTACACCATCGATCTTATTTCATTAAAAATACTTGCATTTGGCGTGATTCTAAGGGATTGATTGGTTAACTACTTATCATGCAAAAATTGATTGTTTTAAGTAAGGTTGTTAGCTTTCATATTCCTAATCAACCTATTATCTTAATTCAAACGACCAAACCATTAAAATCAATCACGGTCATCTCAAGCCATAAAGCTATTCGTTTATTGAAAAGCGGATGTCAAGCTTTCTTAGCTCATATCATGATTTAAATAAAAATAAATCGGTTTTAAGCGATATTCCTATTGTTAATAAATTTCACGGCGTATTCCCAGAAGAACTTCTGGCCTACCCCGGGCGTGAAATTGAATTTTGTATCGACCTTGAACCCGGTACAAAACCTATTTCAAAGCCCATGTCGAATGGCTCTATTGAACTTGAGGAGTTAAAGACCCAATGCGAGGAATTGTTAGACATTGGCTTTATTAGTCCTAAGTACTTCTCCTTGGGGTGCTCTGTTACATTCGTGAAGAAGAAAGATGGGAGTATCGACTTTGTATTGATTATCGGGAGTTGAATCACGTCACCATCAAAATAGGTATCCATTGCCACGTATTGATGACTGTTTGACCCGATTCTGAGGAGCAAATTCTTTTCAAAGATTGATCTTCGTTAGGATATCACCAATTGAAGATTAGAACCCACGACATTCCAAAGGCGGCTTCCGAACTTCGATGCGGGCATTATGAATTCCTAGTCATGTCCTTTGGATTGACTAATGCTCCTCTTTGCCTTCATGGATATGATGAACCAAGTATTCAAGGAATATTTAGATCACTTTGTGGTCGTCTTTATTGATAACATCCTTATTTATTCCAAAAGCCGTGAAGATCATGAAAGCAACACTTGAAGTGACACTCCAAAAGCCGTGAATATAAGCTTTATGCCAAGTTGAAGAAATGCGAGTTACGGCTTGAAGAAGTAGCATTCCTTGGGCCACGTGGTATCAAGTCATGGAATATCTGTTGACCCGACAAAGATTGAAGCTATTCAAAGTAGGGAACAACCTAAATCGATGGCCAAAATCGTAGCTTTCTCGGTTTAATTGGTTATTATCGGAGATTAAGTGGAAGGATTTTCTCGAATCGCTATTCCATTATTTCGGTGACTCGGAAAGATCTGAAAGTTCGGTTGGAAGCGAAGAATGTGAGAAGAGTTTTCAAGAACTCGAGAGGAGACTTATTTATTTTGTTACAATGATACCATCTGGCTCGGAGGGATTTGTCATCTCTGATGATGCTTGAGCAAAAGGTTGGGATGTGTTCTCATGCAACATGGAAAAGTAATAGCTTATGCCTCGCGACAACTCAAAGAATATGAGAGGAATTATCCTACTCATGATCTAGAGTTAGCGGTTGTTATCTTCTGCACTAAAATTTGGAGGCATTACTTGTATGGGGAGAAAGTGGAGATCTTCTGGATCATAAAAGCCTCAAATATTTCTTCACTCAAAAGGAACTCAACATGCGACAACGGCGTTGGCTTGAAGCTGATGAAAGATTATGATCATACCATCGAATACCATCTGGGAAAAGCGAGCGTGGTAGTGCGGCGCATTGAGTAGAAAATCATATGCAATCTGAGTGCGATATTGTCAACGCAAAGGCCCATTTGTGTGACTTGCAAAGGATGGAGATAGAATTAAAGACTCGAGGGGCGCATGTGATGATAAGCGGTATCTGAGTAGAGGCAAACTTTAATTGATAAAGTTAAAATTTGCTCGAGCTCTGGACACGGAGGTGATCATTATGAGGAAGAAAGTGCAAGAAGGTGCTATCTTAGGAAGCAAGAATCGATGAAGAAGGAATACTTGAGTCAACTCCGGACTTTGTGTTCCTAACGACCACGATTTAAAGTATAATATCATGATGGAGGCACACAACACACCATTTGCAATCCATCACAGGAGTACCAAAATGTATCATGATATTAAATCGTACATTTTTTGGTGGAAGCAATATGAAGAGAGAGAGATATATTTTTTATCTCAAGGTGTCTAACTTGTCAGCGAGTTAAAGCGGAGCATCAAGTACCAAAAGGTCCATTGCAACCACTTGAAATTCCGGAATGGAAGTGGGAGCACATTACCATGGATTTAGTTCTGGGTCTTCTAAGGTTTCTCAAGGCATTGATGCGATTTGGGTCATTGTTGATAGGTTGACCAAGTCTGCTCATTTCTTCTGAAATCTGAAAACTTATACACTTGAAACGTCTTGCTTCGTATGTACATAAGCGAGATTGTAAGATTGCATGGTATCTTGCGGTATCCATAGTTTACGATCGAGACCCAAGATTCACTTCACGATTTTGGGTTAGTTTGCAAAAAGCTATGAGCGCAGACTTACGATTTAGCTTCGGCATATCATCCTCGAGACGGACGGACAATCGGAGAGACTATTCAAACTCTTGAAGATCTATTAAGACTACGTGTCCTTGATTTCAAGGGAGTTGGGACAAGTTCTTACCATTGGTGGAGTTTTCCTCTCTGACAACGAGTTATCAAGCAAGTATTGGCATGGCTCCATTGAGCGTTGTATGGAAGAAAGTGTAGTTCTCGATTATCTTTGGGATGAGGTGGGTGAAGCAACGTTGTTGGGGCCGGAGTTGATACGTATGACTACGGAAAAGATTCAAACGATCCGAACAACGTATAAAAACCTCACAAAATCGACAAAGAGTTATCTTGATCTTCATCGAAAGGGCGTGGAATTCGATATAGGAGATCATGTGTTGTTAAGAGTTGCTCCATGGAAAGGAGTTACAAGATTTGGAAAGAGAGAAAACTTAACCCTCGATTCATCGGTCCATTTTAATCCTCGATCGAGTAGGAGCTGTGGCCTATAGACTAAACTTTACATGAATATGTCTACCGTTCATAACGTTTTCACATATCTATATTACGTAAATATGTGAAAGATCCGAACCATATTATTGAGTTAGAACCCAGACGAAATAGCGGAAGATTTGGCGTATGAAGAGGTTCTGTTCAAATTTTGGATAAGAAGGAACATATTCTACGCTCGAGTTATACCTCAAATCAAAGTTTTGTGGAGGAACCACGATGTTGAGGAAATGACTTGGGAGTTAGAATCTGAAATGAAATCAAGGTATCCTTACCTCTTGACATACAGTCGTACCCTAATTTGAGAAATTTCATAAGAAGGGAGGTTGTAAGACCCGACTTTTATAAATAAAGATGAATTTTTCTATAAATATTATTTTTGAATATTATGGAATAAATTTGATATAATGTTATAGTTGTGGGTAATATTTATAAATTTTGCAAAGTATGCAAGTTGTTATAAAATATTAGTTTGGTGGGGAATATTCTTTTTGTTAGGAATATTAAATACTGATGGCTCAATCATTGGTGGACCCCACAAAATTATTATCGGATTGAAAAAGCGACAAAAATATTTTATAAAAATAACGGCGGAGGTGTTCTGAATTAAAAGCTGTTGAACTACGGTGGTGGTAAAAAATGCGATGTCTGGCGTAGTTGCGTAGTAGCACTGCGGTATTGATTATTGATGCTTCATGAGAAGTCACTTTCATTATGCTTTCGATTATTACTTCTGATAATTCTTTGCATCATATCTCTTATATTATTGATTCAATTATTGTCACGATATCATCATGTAATATGTTATAGTATTAAATCAATAATTGAGGCGACAAGTTATAAATGATTAATAATTGTTGAAAGATTAAATATGTGTTGATGAAAAAAAAAAATGATTTGTGGTAAGTTTGATTATTTTATGGGGGCTCGTATATCATCATCTAAGAGTCTCTTCGTCGATAGTAATTACCTTCGTCGATAGTAATTACCCTTGTGAATAGTATTTACCTTAGTAATTACGATAGTAATTACCTTCGTCGATAGTAATTACCCTTGTGAATAGTATTTACCTTAAATCGATAGTAATTACCTTCGTCGATAGTAATTACCCTTGTGAATAGTATTTACCTTACGTCGAATAGTATTTACCTTCCGTTAATAGTAATTACCTTTACGAGACGTCGAACCACTTGTCGTTTCACATTACGAGCGTCGAACCACTTGTCGTTTCACATTCACAGACGTCAACCGATTAAATCGAGCCACTTGCCTTTTCACACGGCGGTGCTAAGCTAGAAATCTTCTATAAATAGAGGCCTAGGGCTTCATTATTTTCACGAATTCATTCAAGCTATAGAGAGAAAGTATAGAGAGATAAGAGAAAGAAGAAGAGTATTTTGTTACTACTACTGCTTCTTTGCGTATTCAATCTCCTACCAAATGTAAGGGGTGTTATTCTTTCTTATTCATGAAGAAGGCTGTTGTTATTCCATTGCTTATTATTACATTGGAATAACTTTTGTATAAGTGGTTTTACCTATACTTGGTGACATTCTTCTATTATTACATTTGGAACATCACATGCGTGTGTTTTACAGGACACGTTAAAATCTTTATTATTATTACATTGGAACATCACATGCATGTGTTTTTACAGGACTGGTTAAAATCTTTATTATTACATTGGAACATCACATGCATGTGTTTTACACACACTGGTTCCAAAATCTTTATTATTACATTGGAATATCCTATCACATGTGTTTTTTACTGGATCTGGTTCCATCTTTATTATTACATTTGGAACATCACATGGGTGTGAATTTCACGACTTTAGATTTATTTATTATTACATTGGAATAACACATGTCATGCGATCTATCGCATGCATGGTGATTTCTTTTGTTATTCCATTCTTTATTATACCCGGTTGGTTAAAACTTTGACTTCTATACTCCATGAAATTAGTAGAATATCCTTGATATTTGCGTTTCATCCGATATCTTTTCATGGAAATATTCTTGATCATTCTTGAATTTTACTCTACAAAACAAAGTATCATGTTGACAATTTGGGCGTTAATAATTCTGGATAAAATAATTCTTGAACTTGTTTTATTGAATTCTTATATCATTGTCATCATCCTCATGTTTATATTTTTTTGAAAGTCATACATGGCACATGTAGTGCATAGATGGACTTGGTATGATTATGACCGAGAGACTATTGATTGTAATCATGGCCGTAATGTTACAAATGATGTGATAAAAATCCTCGATGGTAGTAGTGCATTGATGGACCGATTGTTGGCATGATCATGACCATTAATGAATACACAAATATTTCTTGGCCCGTGAGTGCGTGAATAATTGTGGTCGTTATCTTAAAGAATATCCTTGGTAGTAGTGCGGGGGGGTGATTCGATGATGTGAATATTTATTAAAGTTGAGTCTCATTATAAGCGATGATGAAAAACCTTTTAAAACCTAAAAGATAGTAGACTTTATTTTCTACTTGACTCTTTTAATGGATTGCATATTCATTGCGATTAAAGCGGGTTGTCTATTGTATTTTATCGGTTTAACATTATTGAAGACTATTGATAATTTATTACGCATTATCTTAGTCATAATATTTCTTCTTGGGCTAGTTGAGCTCACCCTTTCTTTCCTTTGTTCTCTTGAAAATGATAATATAAATTTGGACGAGTCGGGAAGCGGTGATGGTCACGAAGATAGCATTAGTAGTCCTCACTATTACAGTAAAATAGTGTGATAATAATTGTAATGAGGACTTTTTGTTTGAGTTTGTATAATATCTAGTAAGCGATATTTGTATTTAAACTCACGGTTTATAATAAGTATTGTACCATGTACAGTTATGTTAATAAGTTGTTTTTAAATTACATACCATGTAAGTGGCGACCCAAGATGGGTGATGTATACCTAATTTTGGAAGGGCGTCACTTTGGGAAATATGTCGATTGTGAAAAGAGGTGATGAAGAAGAAGAAATTATCGAGAGGAACCCATTGCCTTGACCAGATATAAGAGGAAAATGAAAATTCGAACAAAGCTCGACTGATGCACCTAAAGAGAGTTTGGGCCTTTGAAAATCTTGGGAAATGAAGAGGAAAGAGCAACTTGGAAAGAGGCGGAGCTACCATCTCTCAACTTTAATAAGGAAAATGTAACCATAATAAAAGTCTTCACTCGCCCTCGATCGTAGAGTCCTTCTACCCGATAGTCGAACTTTATAAATCTATCAATGGATCTTTTAGCGGTTTCGTATATAAACTTTCATAGTTGAAGTTGAAGAGTGTTGAATGTGGCTTTTCTGATTTGAAGGATAAATAAGCTTATATACATTCTAGTTAATTAAAATCTTAAAGGAAGAAGAGCTTTTTTACTGTTAGCCCCAGAAATGAATAAATCAGTTTAGGAAAGTCCATAATGTCGAAAAGAAATGATTACCATGAACCTCCTTGGTTCCTCAAAGAGATCTTAGCTTCTAAACTAGGGTTTGAATATGGATGGCGGAAGAAGAACAAAGAATGGAGATGATGATTGATGTGGTGGAAAGTTCAAATGAAGAAAATAAAAGGCCAAGAAGGCTTTTGATGACTTAATCAGAGCCAATTCTCATCTCACGGGATCACGTATTACGAACCTTGGATTCCAACATCTGAGTGTTAGCTCATGGATTCCCGACGATCACTTTTACTCGAAGTTGATCACTAACATCCTCTTGAGGAAAATAGGCGTTAAGTGCAATCTATTCCCATATCTTTCGAGGTTAGTCATTATCCTCCATCGACCTTATGCATTCTATTACTTCAAGATGGTTGGGTGATACTTCCCATATAAAATTCGATTCTGAGTGTTGAAGTTACATGGCGATGAATAATGCATAATTTTATATTGGTACCATCTCCTACCGTCTCTCATTCTCTGAAAGATTTCAGTACTCATTGTCATGAGTCACATCTTGAATTCTCCTCACAACTCAAACATTGATGAGGCCTTTTGGACATACCTTCCTCCTCATTTATAAAATTTTTTGCCAAGATGCTCTCGAATATGTGAAAAGACTTCAAGCCTCTCCTCCGGTACCGTAAATTAGAGCTTAATTATCTTCCCACTAATCTGACTATCGATGCTTCAATGACGAGAGGACATTCAAGATAATCTTGAAACTCACTCTGACTTGTTCACGAAATTTGAACCATTTGCCTACTAGAAATTGACGTATAAGCTCATTGATTGACAATCGACGCAGGGCCGTGTTATGGAGAGTATCTATAACTGACAGTTTACCTTTGGAACACGTCGGTATAGAAGTTTTTAAGAAAAAACCTCACATCTCTCCCAAATCATTTCGATATGTCGAAGTCGACCCCAAATTATCTTTAAACTCTCGAGTCGTCTCCTTATTTAATCCAATACTTTCTCTCTCTAGATTACTCTTCCTCTACGACATTGTTATCCTCTCTAACCTGATTTAGGTATTCTATTACTCGATCATCCTTTCGTCATCTTCTACTAGGATTTTACACTTTTGAATTGAAACGCTGGATTGTTATTGATTATGTGTTATACATTTGTGAATTCGAAGAAGGCTTTGATTAGTGGATTCTTCCATTCAGACATCGGTTTTGACTAGGATCTTGATTAGGAAGATCCAAAGTAAACATTCTTCTATAAGCGAAGGTAGAAGTTGAAGCCTCTTGTCATTGGATGAAGAAGAAGCCCGATCTGATTTGGGTCCTTTTATAAATAAAGATGAATTTTTCTATAAATATTATTTTTTGAATATTATGGAATAAATTTGATATAATGTTATAGTTGTGGGTAATATTTATAAATTTTGCAAAGTATCTGAAGTTGTTATAAAATATTAGTTTGGTGGGGAATATTCTTTTTTTAGGAATATTAAATACTGATGGCTCGATCATTAGTGGACCCCTGGCGAAATTATTGTCGGATTGAAAAGCGACAAAATATTTTATAAAAATAACGGCGGAGTATTCTGATTAAAAGCTGTTGAACTACTCTACGGTGGTAAAAAATGCGATGTCTGGCGTGGTTGCGTAGTAGCACACGGTATTGATTATTGATCTTTACGTGAGAAGTCACTTTCGGCTATGCTCGATTATTACTTTCTGATAATTCTTTGCATCATATCTCTTATATTATTGATTCAATTATTGTCACGATTATCATCACATATAATATGTTATAGTATTAAATCAATAATTGAGGCGACAAGTTATAAATGATTAATAATTGTTGAAAGATTAAATATGTGTTGATGAAAAAAAATGATTTGTGGTAAGTTTGATTATTTTATGGGGGCTCATATGTAAATCATCTAAGAGTCTCTTAAATCGATAGTAATTACCTTAAATCGATAGTAATTACCTTTGTTAATAGTATTAATTACCTTTGTGAATAGTAATTACCTTCCGTCGATAGTATTACCCTTGTAATAATTACCCTTGTGAATAGTTTTACCTTCGTCGATAGTAATTACCTTACGTCGATAGTAATTACCCTTGTGAATAGTACCCTTCGTCGATAGTATTTACCTTCGTTAATAGTAATTACCTTTACAGACGACGTCGAACCACTTGTCGTTTCACATTCTGAGCGTCGAACCACTTGTCGTTTCACATTCTGGCGTCGAACCACGATTCTTTTCACATCGTTGGTCGTCGAGCCACTTGCCTTTTCACACGGCGGTCTTAAGCTAGAAATCTTCTATAAATAGAGGCTGAGGCTTCATTATTTTCACGAATTCATTCAAGCTATAGAGAGAAAAGTATAGAGAATAAGAGAAAGAAGAAGAGTATTTTGTTCTTACTGCTTCTTGCGGTATTCAATCTCCTACCAAATGTAAGGGGTGTTATTCTTTCTTATTCATGAAGAAAGCTGTTTGTTATTCCATTGCTTATTATTACATTGGAATAACTTTTGTATAAGTGGTTTACCTATACTTGGTGACATTCTTCTATTATTACATTTGGAACATCACATGCATGTGTTTTACAGGACTGGTTAAAATCTTTTATTATTACATTTGGAACATCACATGCATGTGTTTTTTACAGGACTGGTTAAAATCTTTATTATTACATTTGAACATCACATGCATGTGTTTTACAGGACTGGTTAAAATCTTTATTATTACATTGGAATATCTATCGTGTGTTTACTGCGGATCACAGTTCCATCTTTATTATTACATTGGAACATCACATGCCGGTGTGAATTTCACGACTTTGGTTCCGTTATTTATTATTACATTGGAATAACTTTTATGCATGCGATATCGCATGCGTGGTGATTTCTTTTGTTATTCCATTCTTTATTATACCCGTTGGTTAAAACTTTGACTTCTATACTCCATGAAATTAGTAGAATATCCTTGATATTTGCGTTTCATCGATATCTTTTCATGAAAATATTCTTACGATCATTCTTGAATTTTACTCTACAAAAGCGATATCATGTTGATAATTTGGGCGTTAATAATTCTGGATAAAATAATTCTTGAACTTGTTTTATTGAATTCTTATATCATTGTCATCATCCTCATGTTTATATTTTTTTGAAAGTCATACATGGCACATAGTGCGTAGATGGACTTGGTATGATTATGACCGAGAGACTATTGGTGTAATCATGGCCAAGTAATGTTACAAATGATGTGATAAAAATCCTCGATGGTAGTAGTGCATTGATGGGCGATTGTTGGCATGATCATGACCATTAATGAATACCTGAAAATATTCTTGGCGTGATGCGTGAATAATTGTGGTGCGTGATCTTAAAAAGAATATCCTTGGCGTAGTAGTGCGGGGTGATTCGATGATGTGGAATATTTATTAAAAGGCGAGTCTCGGCTATAAGCGATGATGAAAAACCTTTTAAAACCTAAAAGATAGTAGACTTTATTTTCTACTTGACTCTTTTAATGGATTGCATATTCATTTGCGATTAAAGCTGTTTGTCTATTGTATTTTATCGGTTTAACATTATTGAAGACTATTGATAATTTATTACGCATTATCTTAGTCATAATATTTCTTCTTGGGCTAGTTGAGCTCACCCTTTCTTTCATTGTTCTCTTGAAATGATAATATAAATTTGGGACGAGTCGGAAGCAGTGATGGTCACGAAGATAGCATTAGTAGTCCTCACTTTATTACAGTGAAATAGTGTGATAATAATTATAATGAGGACTTTTTTTGAGTTTGTATAATATCTAGTAGGCGATATTTGTATTTAAACTCACGATTTATGTCGTATTATGCCACGTGATTATGTTAATAAGTTGTATTTAAATTACATACCATGTAAGTGGCGACCCAGATGGGTGATGTATACCTAATTTTGGGGGCGTCACGGTTGGTATCGAGCTTAGGGATATGATCCACAGCTAAGATGTGAGAATAGTACTAGGAGGAGGCAGGGGAATACCTTGCTAGTATGACCTACCTAAGTTTATGTGCTATTTTATTGGTTGGTGGAAAGATAGGGATAATTTGTTACATGTCGATTAACCTTTTGTTTTGTGGCGATGTCTGAAAAATGACATCGAGAATGTTGAGAATAGCAATGGGCCTGACGCGATCGTTGATTCACCACATATCGATAATCGAGGATAATGTGCATCGAGGCGGCGACAATCCTCATGCAAAACAACAACCTTGACCAAATGATGAATGATCAAATGTTGGAGGCTTTATGCGATTTATCTGACAATGATGAGGCGACTCTGTCCAAAAGCGTGGGTGGAAACACGGAAAACTCTCGGCGGTCACATTAAACAATTTAAGGAATGGGACCACCGGGAGTTTAAGGGAGAGCAAAACCACTTGGCGGAAGCATGGATAAAGCAGTTACAGAGATATTTGATGTCTTGGGATGCTCAGAGAAGCAAAAGTTCCCTTCTTGCCTTTATGTTGCGGAGGAGAGGCGGATTCTTGGTGGGAATCGGTAAAAGCGTACTCGACTTCTTTGTCTTGAAGATATCTTGGGAGAAGTTCGGGGAGGCATTCAGCGACAAATACTTTCACGAAAGTATTAAGCCACATGAAGGAGGTGGAGTTTATCAAGTTGGAACAAAACAATATGGCCAGTGTATCGCGATCTGAGGCAAAATTTGCGGAGTTATCACGGTTTCGTCCCACTTGGTGGATAATGAAGAGAATGGCGAATGTTTTAAGAGGTTTGAAGCGGGAATCGTCGACATCTTATTTCTCATAAAGCGTGTTTGTATTGAGGATGTTGTAAATAGGGCTCGATTAGTGGAGCGATAATGAGTCAACCTGACTAAAAGAGAAGCGGTAAGCAAAATTATAATACCGGCGAGAATAGTCGTCGGCGGTGACAACAAGCGTGGAGGAATCAACGGGCGGATATGGTAACCACTTGGTGGTGTCGGGGCCCAAAACAATAAGAATGGACATTTCGAAAGGGAGATTCAACATGATGGAAAAGGCGTCGGCACCGGCACCCGTTGTTAAGGAAGGAGAAAGACCACCTATCGTATGCTTCAATGCGGAGGAGAGGACACATCGATCAAAGCTGCGTCATGCGAGTCAAAGCATGTTATAATTGTGGAAGAAGGTCACTTAGCTCGATTTTGTGCGTTCTGAAAGACAAATTCAGCTAGGATGGAGAACACCAAAAGGCCGTCGAGAAAATTCAAAAGCCAGTAGTCTGAGGAGGCGTTTGTTGTGACCTCCCAAAGAAGCGAGAATCCGAATGAGGTCATCACGGGTAAGCTTATCATAAACTCTAATGAAGTCTATATACTTTATTTGATCTGGGTTCTACCCATTCTTTTATTTCTCTACTTGCGCTCATCGATTAAATTTGACTCAGGAGAAATTAGACTTTGACTTATCTGTGGAAACTCAGTTGGGAGAAACCTTCATTACATCCACTGTTTATAAGTCTTGTTTGGTTCAAATCGGTACCCTCACATTACACATCGATCTTATTTCATTAAAAATACTTGCATTTGGCGTGATTAAGGGATTGATTGGTTAACTACTTATCATACAAAAATTGATTGTTTTAAATAAGGTTGTTAGCTTTCATATTCTAATCAACCTATTATCTTGAATTCAAACGACCAAACCATTAAAATCAATCACGGTCATCTCGAAGCCATAAAAGCTATTAGTTTATTGAAAAGCGGATGTCGAGCTTTCTTAGCTCATATCACGATTTAAATAAAAATCGTCGGTTTTAAGCGATATTCCTATTGTTAATAAATTTCTGGCGTATTCCCCGAAGAACTTCTGGCCTACCCCGGGCGTGAAATTGAATTTTGTATCGACCTTGAACGGTACAAAACCTATTTCCAAAGCCCATGTCGAATAGCTCTATTGAACTTGAGGAGTTAAAGACCCAATGCGAGGAATTGTTAGACATTGGCTTTATTAGTCCTAGTACTTCTCCTTGGGGTGCTCTGTTACTATTAAGTGAAGAAGAAAGATGGGAGTATCGACTTTGTATTGATTATCGGGAGTTGAATCATGTCACCATCAAAAATAGGTATCCATTGCCCGCGTATTGATGACTGTTTGACCCGATTGCAAGAGCCAAATTCTTTTCAAAGATTGATCTTAGTTAGGATATCACCAATTGAAGATTAGAACCGTGACATTCGAAGGCGGCTTTGAGAACTCGATGCGGGCATTATGAATTCCTAGTCATATCCTTTGGATTGACTAATGCTCTCTTTGCCTTCATGGATATGATGAGCCAAGTATTCAGGAATATTTAGATCACTTTGTGGTCGTCTTTATTGATGACATCCTTATTTATTCCAAAAGCGGTGAAGATCATGAAAGCAACACTTGAGGTGACACTCCAAAAGCCGTGAATATAAGCTTTATGCGAGTTGAAGAAATCGAGTTACGGCTTGAAGAAGTAGCATTCCTTGGGCGCGTGGTATCAAGTCATGGAATATCTGTTGACCCGGCAAAGATTGAAGCTATTGGTGGGAACAACCTAATCGATGGCCAAAATCGTAGCTTTCTCGGTTTAGTTTGGTTATTATCGGAGATTAAATGGAAGGATTTTCTCGAATCGCTATTCCATTGACTCGGTGACTCGGAAGATCTGAAAGTTCGGTTGGGCGAAGAATGTGAGAAGAGTTTTCAAGAACTTCGAGAGGAGACTTATTTATTTTTGTTACGACAATACCATCGGCTCGGAGGATTTGTCATCTCTGATGATGCTTGAGCAAAAGGGTTGGGATGTGTTCTTATGCAACATGGAAAAGTTATAGCTTTATGCCTCATGACAACTCAAAAGAATATGAGAGGAATTATCCTACTCATGATCTAGAGTTAGCGGTTTGTTATCTTCTGCTTAAAATTTGGAGCATTACTTGTATGGGGAGAAAGTGGAGATCTTTACGGATCATAAAAGCCTCAAATATTTCTTCACTCAAAAGGAACTCGACATGCGACAACGGCGTTGGCTTGAAGCTGTTGAAAGATTATGATCGTACCATCGATACCATCTGGAAAAGCGAGCGTGGTAGGCGGCGCATTGAGTAGAAAATCATATCTGCAATCTGAGTGCGATATTGTCAATATGAGCCCATTTGTGTGACTTGCAAAGGATGGAGATAGAATTAAAGACTCGAGGGGCGCGTGTGATGATAAGCGAGTATCTGAGTAGAACCGAAACTTTAATTGATAAAGTTAAAATTGCTCGAAGCTACGGACACAGGAGGATCGCGTATGAGGAAGAAAGTGCAAGAAGGTGCTATCTTAGGAAGCAAGAATCGATGAAGAAGGAATACTTGAGTCGACTCCGGACTTTGTGTTCTAACGACCACGATTTAAAGTATAATATCATGATGGGCGCACACACACACCATTTGCAATCCATCACAGGAGTACCAAAATGTATCATGATATTAAATCAATACATTTTGGTGGAAGCAATATGAAGAGAGAGATAAGCGTTTATTTATCTCGAGGTGTCTAAACTTGTCAGCGAGTTAAAGCGGAGCATCAAGTACCAAAAGGTCCATTGCAACCACTTGAAATTCGAAATGGAAGTGGGAGCACATTACCATGGATTTAGATTCTGGGTCTTCTAAGGTTTCTCAAGGCGTTGATGCGATTTGGGTCATTGTTGATAGATTGACCAAGTCTGCTCATTTCTTCTGCCGTCTGAAAACTTATACACTTGAGCGTCTTGCTCGTATGTACATAAGCGAGAGATTGTAAGGCGCATGGTATCTTGGGTATCCATAGTTTACGATCGAGACCCGAAGATTCACTTCACGATTTTGGGTTAGTTTGCAAAAAGCTATGAGCGCAGACTTACGATTTAGCTCGGCGTATCATCCTCGAACGGACGGACGATCGGAGAGGACTATTCAAACTCTTGAAGATCTATTAAGACTACTGTGTCCTTGATTTCAAGGGAGTTGGGACAAGTTCTTACCATTGGTGGAGTTTTCCTACAACAACGATTATCAAGCAAGTATTGGCATGGCTCCATTCGAGCGTTGTATGGAAGAAAGTGTCGTTCTCGGTATCTTTGGGATGAGGTGGGTGAAACAACGTTGTTGGGACCGGGAGTTGATGCGTATGACTACGGAAAAGATTGAAACGATCCGAAAACGTATAAAAACCTCACAAAATCGACAAAAGAGTTATCTTGATCTTCATGAAAGGGCGTGGAATTCGATATAGGAGATCGTGTGTTGTTAAGAGTTGCTCCATGGAAAGGAGTTACAAGATTTGGAAGAGAGGAAAACTTAATCCTCGATTCATCGGTCCATTTTAATCCTCGTCGAGTAGGGCTGTGGCCTATAGACTCGCTTTCTGCTGAAATATGTCTACCGTGTTCATAACGTTTTCACATATCTATATTACGTAAATATGTGAAAGACCGAACCATATTATTGAGTTAGAACCGGACGAAATAGCGGAAGATTTGGCGTATGAAGAGGTTCTGTTCAAATTTTGGATAAGAAGGAACATATTCTACGCTCGAGGTTATACCTCAAAATCGAAAGTTTTGTGGAGGAACCACGATGTTGAGAAATGACTTGGGAGTTAGAATCTGAAATGAAATCAAGGTATCCTTACCTCTTGACATACCGGTCGTACCCTAATTTGAAGCGAAATTTCATAAGAAGGGAGGTTGTAAGACCCGACTTTTATAAATAAAGATGAATTTTTCTATAAATATTATTTTTGAATATTATGGAATAAATTTGATATAATGTTATAGTTGTGGGTAATATTTATAAATTTTGCAAAAGTATGCAAGTTGTTATAAAATATTAGTTTGGTGGGGAATATTCTTTTTTTGTTAGGGAATATTAAATACAATGGCTCAATCATTGGTGGACCCCTAGCATGAAATTATTGTCGGATTGAAAAGCGACAAAAATATTTTATAAAAATAACGGCGGAGGTATTCTGAATAAAAGCTGTTGAACTACCGGTGGTAAAAAATGCGATGTCTGGCGTGGTTGCGTAGTAGCGCTGCACGGTATTGATTATTGATGCTTCGTGAAAGTCACTCGGTATGCTCGATTATTACTTCGATAATTCTTTGCATCATATCTCTTATATTATTGATTCAATTATTGTCACGTATCATCATATAATATGTTATAGTATTAAATCAATAATTGAGGCGACAAGTTATAAATGATTAATAATTGTTGAAAGATTAAATATGTGTTGATGAAAAAAAAAATGATTTGTGGTAAGTTTGATTATTTTATGGGGGCTCATATGTCGTCATCTAAGAGTCTCTTAAATCGATAGTAATTACCTTATATTGATATAGTAATTACCCTTGTGAATAGTATTTACCTTCGTCGATAGTAATTACCTTAAATCGATAGTAATTACCCTTGTGAATAGTATTTACCTTCGTCGATAGTAATTACCTTAAATCGATAGTAATTACCCTTGTGAATAGTATTTACCTTAAATCGATAGTATTTACCTTCGTTAATAGTAATTACCTTTACGGACGTCGAACCACTTGTCGTTTCACATTCTGAGCGTCGAACCACTTGTCGTTTTTTCACATTCTGAGCGTCGAGATTAAATCGAGCCACTTGCCTTTTCACACGGCGGTCTTAAGCTAAAATCTTCTATAAATAGAGGCTGAGGCTTCATTATTTTCACGAATTCATTCAAGCTATAGAGAGAGTAAGTATAGAGAATAAGAGAAAGAAGAAGAGTATTTTGTTCTTACTACTTCTTTGCGATATTCAATCTCTACCAAAATGTAAGGGGTGTTATTCTTTCTTATTCATGAAGAAGAAGCTTTGTTATTCCATTGCTTATTATTACATTGGAATAACTTTTGTATAATGGTTTACCTATACTTGGTGACATTCTTCTATTATTACATTGGAACATCACATGCATGTGTTTTACAGGACTGGTTAAAATCTTTATTATTATTACATTTGGAACATCACATGCGTGTGTTTTTTACAGGACTGGTTAAAATCTTTATTATTATTACATTGGAACATCACATGCATGTGTTTTACAGGACTGGTTCCGTCTTTATTATTACATTTGGAATATCACATCACATGCATGTGTTTTACGGATGCAGTTCCATCTTTATTATTACATTGGAACATCACATGCCGTGTGATTTCACATTGACACAGTTTTCACACGACTGGTTCCGTTATTTATTATTACATTGGAATAACACATGCATGCGATTCTATCGCATGCATGGTGATTTCTTTTGTTATTCCATTCTTTATTATACCCGGTTGGTTAAAACTTTGACTTCTATACTCCATGAAATTAGTAGAATATCCTTGATATTTGCGTTTCATCGATATCTTTTTCATGGAAATATTCTTACGATCATTCTTGAATTTTACTCTACAAAAGCGATTATCATGTTGACAATTTGGGCGTTAATAATTCTGGATAAAATAATTCTTGAACTTGTTTTATTGAATTCTTATATCATTGTCATCATCCTCATATTTATATTTTTTTTGAAAGTCATCACACATGCACATAGTGCATAGATGGACTTGGTATGATTATGACCGAGAGACTATTGATTGTAATCATGGCCAGTAATGTTACAAATGATGTGATAAAAATCCTCGATGGTAGTAGTGCATTGATGGGCGATTGTTGGCATGATCATGACCATTAATGAATACCTGAAATATTCTTGGCGTAGTGCATGAATAATTGTGGTGGTGATCTTAAAGAATATCCTTGGCCGTAGTGCGGGGTGATTCGATGATGTGGAATATTTATTAAAAGTGAGTCTCGGCTATAACGATGATGAAAAACCTTTTAAAACCTAAAAGATAGTAGACTTTATTTTCTACTTGACTCTTTTAATGGATTGCGTATTCATTGCGATTAAGCTGGTTGTCTATTGTATTTTATCGGTTTAACATTGTTGAAGACTATTGATAATTTATTACGCATTATCTTAGTCATAATATTTCTTCTTGGGCTAGTTGAGCTCACCCTTTCTTTCCTTTATTCTCTTGAGAAATGATAATATAAATTTGGGGACGAGTCGGGAAGCAGTGATGGTCACGAAGATAGCATTAGTAGTCCTCACTATTACGTGAAATAGTGTGATAATAATTGTAATGAGGACTTTTTTTTTGAGTTTGTATAATATCTAGTAGGCGATATTTGTATTTAAACTCACGATTTATGTCGTATTATACCACGGCAGTTATGTTAATAAGTTGTATTTAAATTACATACCATGTAAGTGGCGACCCAAGATGGGTGATGTATACCTAATTTTGGAGGCTTTGAAAAGGTTTCATAATTCACGTAATGGTTTAGGCTTTTTACTTAAATTTTATGTGGGACTCCTTCCTTGAATATGTGATATCATTATTGTAAAAAACATCTTGCAGGTCCCCTCCCCCCTAGACAAGTATTTGACGTGTAATTATACTGAGGTAACCTTTAAATTCGGTGTTGGACTTTGTTTGGTTGATAATGTTATGTTCTCATGTCGATAAATGGAAACATGAACAAGGTGATTAGTTTTGTGGAGGTTAAAATACATAATTATCCTCTAGTCCTTTATAGCTCTATAGAGTGTTAATGTGCTATTAGCCTTTTCTAAAAGCAATGATTATTAGCTCTGTCGATAGCATGTACTATCAAGTAGAAGATTGAAATGCATTTTCGGAGGTTTTGATATACATCGGTGTAGCTAGAAAAACAATCTTCTATGTTGTTTATAGTATACATATACATCGTAAGAAATCTTTTTGCAAAATCAATTAAATTTTCTTAAAGCTTTATCTGCCTCTTGAAGTATCGATTTTGTCTAAATGCACCATTGAGATTTAATTCCTCATTCTTAAATCTGTTTAAGGCTCTCTTCATTCGAATAGTAATATGTTCAAGGTATATGTCTAAACTATCCCATTAACCTTTTCTTTTCCATTGTGCATTGCTAAATCGGTTTTTAAACTCATGCTTTACCTTATGTTCAAGTTTTATAGCGTCGTCCATGACTAAAGAAGAAATCTACAACTTTTTTAGTATCGTTTTTTTCATATGTTTTGAATTAGTAAAAGGTAGCAAATCTGACATCTAAATTTAATTTAATGCGAAATTGAATATTGGAAGTAAGGCCTTTTGATATTAATTAAGATCTAGTTACGGTTGATTAGTGATTTAGGCACCAAGAAATTTTGGATCTAATTTGTGTTAGATGAAGTGAAATTAAGATGAGTAGCAAAAAATTGGTTGGAGTTCTAAAATCGAAAATTAAATTTTGTACTTTCTTTTCGGTTAGATGATCGATCGCATAATTATTAAAATATTTTAGAACATTAAAATTTTGTTTTTGAATTAATTAATCCTAGCTAGCTACTAAATATATATAATTTAATTTGCAGTTGCATTGGCTAAAGCATTCAACTTGCGGGGAAAATGCATGCCCAAATTGTCGTCTTGAGGAAGTGGGTGGCCCGGCACTTTTAATACTTGTCCGGTCGTGGCGGACAATCAAATCAAATGATGTTCCACGAATCCAAATGTAGTCGAAGAAGAAGAAGAACCTCTGTCATTTGATCTGTAAATTTAGTTTTACGCTTTTAATACCTACTACCTACCTACACGGCTCTTCATTCATCGATCGGTATATATATATATATAGGCATATAGCTAGTCTTGATACATACATATTCTTAACTTTTGTTTTGGTATTTTTAAGTTATATGTTTCTTGACTCTAAAGGTAGCTAGCTAGTACGTATTTAGTAGGCATCGGTGTTTTTTAATTATAGAATTGAATACACTTTCGAGGTTAAATTATAGAATTGAATCTGATTTAAATAAAATCCCGAATTGAATATTAATTATAGAATTGAATACAATTTAAATAAAAGGCCTTTTCTACTGATACATGCTATTGGAAGGTTAGCTTTTTAACACACGGATAAGGAAAATGATTGTGGCTCTTGTGTGGTAAGGGGACTGGTAAAATTCTTTCGGGTTTGAGAATGCGACAATAGCGGCAGAGAAGGCTTGGCTTATTGATTTTAACAACATAGAAGTTGCAATGTCTTTGAATAATGTGAAGTTGGTATCTCGAGCCCTTTCCGGTGTAAAGATCTATTCAGATCTGAGAAAATTCAACTTTGAGGCATGCTACTTATGGTGAAGGTCTTAAATATGATTTAATGCAACTCTATACTCTATTGCAATAGGGCAGTTTATTGGTCTAAACTTGGTTTGTGGGAGCAATCTGTGGAGGACTGCAATCATGCCCTCAAGCAAAATTTGTGACAATAAATTTACTCTAAATTTGATTAAGCAATTGTTAAGTCTTGAGTTGTAATGCTAATGATTTTAAATGATGTATATAATATTTTTTATGTTTTACTTTATAGTGTACTTGTGTTTGTTGAATAAATGTGCATTATTAATTAATTTTTTTTTGAAATCTAAAAGTTATAGCGATTTTAGTCGTACGGCCCGTACTATATAAATTATCGGCAACTTATATGGCGACGATCGTGACCGTCGCTAAATCCTATAGCGACGGTCTTTGAAACTATAAATGACGGTCGTGACCGTAGCTATAGGTCAATTTTCTTGTAGTGTTGATTGATGCTGCCAACACCCTCCCCAGCAATCTGAGTATTAAGCTTACAAAGAAGCTTAGGGAAATCATCAAGGAAATGATCCACAGTATCAATGAAAGGGATCAAATTCATTTTCAAGCTGCCAAGAAGCACAATGAAGCAGTTCTCCTTTTGCAGAAGACTCAGGAATCCCAAAATACACTTATGATGGAAAGTCTCGCAAGTCTGCGAACCTCAATGAAAGAATTCCAAGAATTTTCAACAAATAGAAACTGTCTTGGCCATTCTACAAAAGAATAGATCTCGAACTAATTCTCTGGTTCAAGAAAACCGTGAAGACATTGCTCAATCCAGGAATCAACTCCACGAGCTCGTCCAAGGAATGAATCGTCTGTCTGAAGACATTCGAACCCTTGATGCTAACATAAAAGGGGAGAATAAAGGGGAAGGAGAGAAAGGCAAAGGAAGAGGAAAGTAAATTGCTCAATCCTCAAGGATTCCTCCCACAAAACAGCCTCGCCATTAGACTCCATGATCCGAACAGCAGTAAAGCCAACCAATTCTAATTGTGCAACCACTAATGAATCGAGGGTCATCTCCTATCTCATAATGAGTAACCACTACTGGCCTAAATATGCCAATTGGAGATCCTGCATTCATGAACAGACACGATCATGGAAAATGGCTAAGTTAGAGTGAGATGGAAGACATTGCACGGAGAGACGAAGTCAGCACGAGAAGAAGAACTACAGATCATGCCAATCCTCCAAGAAGAAAAAGGCAGAAGAAATAGAGATAAGTTGGAATTTATTTCTTATTGATGTAACTAAGCATTATTGTAATATCTATCCTTACAAACATCAATAAATTCATGTTTATTCTCTAAATATATTAGCTGCTTACTGAAACTCTAAGTCATATTTACTTTCTAGTAACTGCATCTAGAAATTGATGATCATGATACAAATCTCCTTGGTTATGTCAACATCAAATAGGGGGAGATTGTTGGGAAATTGCATATTTAAATTTGATGTTGAAAGTAAATAATCATGCTTATATGTAAAGTCCTTCAAGGAATACATGTACAAGGACTTAGTGATAGATCAAACTTGTTAGTTTGATCTGAGCTTTAATGTTTATCATTCTATAAATGAATGTATATAAGAAGAGATCAAAGCTGTTAGGTTGATCTATCTCTTGAGATGTAATAGATAGGCTTCAACAGAATCATAGTCTATTGAGCTAGTCAAGAGATTACAGAAGTTAAGATAGAATCGTAGAGCATCGAGAATCGCAGTCTATCTACTTTGGAGGGCCTCTCCCAGAATCGTAGAGTGGTCCAAACGCCTGCCGAGCCAACTCAAAAATTGTAGTGTGCTCTCGGAAGCGTAGAGTCTGAAAATCAAGCAAGCAAAGATCGTAGTCTACTAATGCTTAAAAGAAATCGTAGCGTTCTCTTCTATCAGTACCAAATCAAGCACCAAGGTGGCAAGACACCACGATCATGATCGTAGAGCATCATCTATCAGTATCAGAAGCATTGAGCCTTGTCCATTTGTTTAAGAATAAATCACAACAAATATGGAATGGATTATAAACGTTGAAATCCTCGGGAAACCCAATGACCCAACACTCATCCTTAGTATGTAACAAAGAAACGTATTGAAGAAGCTAAGGAAAGTATCGTAGGTCAGCTGAGAACACCTTTTCAGGTGTTAGGTGAGACAACAGTCTGATGTGTCAGTGGGGCCAGATGACTCAACAGAAGATTTGCAGAAAGTCACCATCAGTGTGACGCCCCCAAAATAGGTATATACATCACCTATTCCGGAGTTGTCAATACATGATGCGAAAACAACTACAACTTTATTACAACAATTGTAAATGCAAAATACAACAACACATATCTTTGTGAGTTTGGATACAAATATATACCAACTATAACACGTCAGCAATGACACCTTACATAAAGGTATAGTCAAAATTGTTTTAAAAATTAGAATCTTTGGGAAGTGCTCAAGAAACCTTCGTACATGGGAGGCCATGCTTTTGGGTTATGGTAGATATCATATAGCCCGCGAATTATCCTTGGTTGACCCAATAGACCCCAAAGAAAAGCGAGAAGATTACTATCATATTCTTCCCGATGGTGAGTCTTCTCTTGACATATCATTATCTCCATTGTCTCTATTTGGGTATTATACTCCAAACAAACACCAAGATTATATAGGTAGTGCTTGTAAATATACTTTCGAAGAAGTGGATGAGCACAACCACGTATCTTATGATAACACAAGTTTGTATGTCATTAACATCTTGTATGATAGTGGCAAAACACCCTTCCAAAGTTGGGTTGTACCCTATTTAATTCACCAAAATAACTATTAAATGATGTATAAAATACAACACACTCAAAAGTCCTCAATAAAATTATTTCCATACTCTTTAGGGAGAACCTCAACAACTATAGACCACCACTCTATTCCTCGCTTATCCCAGCTCGACCCGGCTACACTTTTATTACACGAAAGGAATTGTGAAACAAAGGGTGAAACCAACTAGCTCGATAAAGAATATTATGACTAAAGATAAATAAATTATCAATAGTCTTCATCGATGTAATAAATCGAGATTTAGAACATATAGTAGATGATAAAACTTTTCAACCATAGTTAACGTGAATGAAGCGATCCATTAGAAGAGTCGAATAGACTATAAAGTCTATTATCTTCTCCAGCGTTAAAAGTCCACCAACAATGTTTTATCCTGTAACATCAATCAACAATTCCACATCCATAATCACGTGTATAACTTCATAATCGTAATTGTAGTTCTAAATTCCTTTCCTCATCGAAGACAAAGATAATTTTCATCACTTGTCTTTACACGAAACATCAAAGATCATGGTTATACCAAATCCACGATTCATGTTCATAATCATACTAATAAATTCATCTTTTTGCACCGGCCAAAGATATTCATCAACATTCATCTTTACACTACAAAGCTAAAGATATTCATCAATGGTCATCTTTGCATTCTGAGCGAAAGATATTCATCAATAATTCATCTTTGCACTACTGGCTAAAGATATTCATCAACGGTAATCTTTGCATTCTGAGCCAAAGATATTCATCAATAATTCATCTTTTTTGCTACAAAGTTTAAAGATATTCATCAACAAGTCATCTTTTGCACTACGAGCCAAAGATATTCATATATCAAAAAATCATAATCATTTCGGAAGTTATATAACAATAATTATAACCATGTTGATCAATTCACCTTTGCACTTAAGCTAAAAAATATTCAATTGTAAATTCATGGTCATGATCATACCATTCAACAATTCAACTTTTGCCTCTTGGCGAAAGAGAACCTATGGTCACGATCGTACGATAATCTACCCATCTTTACACTTTCAAGTCGAAGAAAATATCATCATTAGGGTTATAAGAATGTTATATAAAAACAATATAATCAAAACATGGTTTTAATTTCAAGGTAAGATTCATAAATCAACGATAATTTGAGTGGGAGAAGAAACCAATTTGTCGTGAATAGTACCCGTGTTTGTCGTAATATCGTATCGTGCGTAAAGTAACCTCGAACGAAAGATAAAGTTTACGTAATAAAATTCATATCCATATTTATAACACCTTAATCCAAATGTTATAAATCACTTAGAAATCTCATAATCTAATATTATTAATATTATAATAATATTTTAATCATTTCTTAAACTTATAAACAATTTAATTAAATTGTTTACACTTTACTAATTAATGCATTTAATCATCATAAAATACCAAACTCATAAGATTTCATCACCAATAACCAAAACCCTCATCAAAATCTGCATATACCTCATATATGATTCTCAAACCATAAAATCATATTTTCCAATTTTCTTACTTCACATAACATATTTAATTCATTTACTCATAACTAGAACATTTTCATGAAAAATACCAAATCAGTTCCAAAATATTTCTTTTCTGAATTTAGCATAATATAGTTCCATATTGAACATATATTTTTCTCGAAATTTTAAAAATTCATTTATTATTTTTCATATGGCCAAAACCATAGAATATTTAAACATTTATCATAAATTATACTTTTATCCAAAAATTCTGAAATTTACACGGTATACTGATATTATATAGATGTACTCCCAATAAAAATTTCATCAATTTTGGAGTTAATCACAAGGAGTTATAAATAGTTACTTTTAAAATAGTCTTTTCTTATAAAATCCATAACTCCTAATCTATACATCCAAAAATCGCCATTTTGGACACACTCTCTAGAACTCATCAAAATATCATTTCAAATTTTTCTAGAATTTTTGAAGGTCCGAAAAAAATACAAAACTGAAAAACATAATCACCCTTAAAAATCCCTTACTATCCCTTACTATCCCTTACCTCAAAAAGCGATACTTACATTTGGAATATTTGAATGAACTTGCACCGTATAGCAATACTCAAAGTATACTCAAAATACTCACAAGAATACGCTCGATAATATAGAGAGAAAAACTTCGTTTACGGTGTGATTTTCAATTCTAACCTAAGCACCCTATTTATAGAAAATCTTAGAACACCAAAGCGAAAATTGAATATAATAATATTATTTAAACAAAATTCCTTAGCCCACCTTTGAAATCTGATTTCAGCCATTAACATATGCAAGTGAGGGCCACCAAAGTACAAAAAACGTTTTTCTCAAAATAATTAACTAAAACTCCCAAAAAATTAATTATTTGAACTTGAACTTCAATAATTCATAATAAATAGCCCTTTCATCAGAAAATTCAGATCTCATGAGTTTTTTATAGGAAATTCAATTCTCTACAACTTTTGCAGAAGAAAGTTTTCCAAATTCCAAATAGAAATTGGCCGAAATCCACAAGCAGGTGATTTTACAAAATTTATAATCAAATTTGATCGAATAATTGGGTCCACCAACACACAAAACATGTGTTAAACATTTAATGCCACAAAATACTCTTCCTCCTCATATACTCATATATCCCACATTCATTGTAAAAATATCACCAGATTAATATATTATTAAAATAATATATTTAAATGAATTATTCTATCGAAAAGATAAAATATTAATTTTCAACAATTGTCATTTTAAAATTTTCTCCATCTATATCCACATAAAATCAATATTTTCCTCATCATATAAATCAATAATTAATTATTCACAAATAATATTACAGAATCAATAATATTGACAACGAGGTAGGTCTCCGGGAAGAGGGGGCTTTCGAATAAAATTTCTTCTTCTTGGTAGCCTTGATTAGATGACCAAACCTCTCCTTAGACGAACTTTCTAGACATTGCCAATAATGTTATCTAATAATATTATTCGGATAATATGAATTATTGCTTGATAATGAAAAATCTTGTGTAATGACAATTATTGAAAACAACGATAATATAAAATATCAATGTGATTATTATTAACTCGATAAAATAAAAATTGAAGAAATAATTACGTAACCATTATTGAGTAGTGCCTTCTTACGAAAAAAAAATTATCATGCTTCATGAATTGTACTCGAATAGTAACTTTCGTGAATAGTAACTTCATGAATAGTAACTTCGTAAATAGTAAAGTATGTGAATAGTAACTTCGTGAATAGTAACTCGCTCATGAATAGTAATTAAAAAAAATTGAATACTTTTATTTCATAAAATTAGGGGTCTTACAATCTCCTCCTTATGAAATTTAGTCCCCGAAATTTACGTACACATATTTCAAAGAGTTGAGAATACCTTGTTTTCATTTGATTCTATCTACCCTCGTCATCATGATTTCTCCATTGCTCATCTCACATATATTTGAGATATCATTCTAGAATACGACTTCAAAATAAGGGTTAATTTAACAAATTAACATATCACATAATATCCAGATATTATGGTGACCAACAAATAAGCTTAGGTAGGACACTGGCGAAGGATTACTCATCTCTCCCTCCTAGTTCTAATCCGATCTCATGGAGATCATATCCTAGCTACGATACCAATCTAGCGACCCCAAAATAGGTCCATTCCATCCAACCCATTCTCACGAGTCGCCAAATATATGATGCGAAAACAACTACAACTTTATTACAACAATTGTCGTGCAAATACAACAACACATATCTTTGTGAGTTTGGATACAAATATATACCAACTATAGCACGTCACGTGACACCTTACATAAAGGTATAGTCAAAAATTGTTTTAGAAATTAGAATCTTTGGGAAGTGCTCAAGGAAACCTTCGTACATGGGAGGCCATGCTTTTGGGTTATGGTAGATATCATATAGCCACGAAATTATCCTTGGTTGACCCGATAGACCCCAAAGAAAAAGCGAGAAGATTACTATCATATTCTTCCCAATGGTGAGTCTTCTCTTGACATATCATTATCTCCACTGTCTCTATTGGGTATTATACTCCAAACAAACACCAAGATTATATAGGTAGTGCTTGTAAATATACTCGAAGAAGTGGATGAGCACAACCATGTCTTATGATAACACAAGTTGTATATGTCATTAGACATCTTGTATGATAGTGGCAAAACACCCTTCAAAAGTTGGGTTCAGCCTCACCTTATTTAATTCACCAAAATAACTATTAAATGATGTATAAAATATAACACACTAAAGTCCTCAATAAAATTATTTCCATACTCTTTAGGGAGAACCTCAACAACTATAGACCACCATTCTATTCCCTCGCTATCCCGCTCGACCCATTACACTTTTATTACACGAAAGAAATTGTGAAACAAAAAAGGTGAGCACCTGACTAGCTCGATAAAGAATATTATGACTAAAGATAAATAAATTATCAATAGTCTTCATCGATAATAAATCGAGATTTAGAACATATGGTAGATGATAAAACTTTTCAACCATAGTTCGTGAGAATGAAGCGATCCATTAGAAGAAGTCAAATAGACCGTAAAATCTATTGTCTTCTCCACGTTAAAAGTCCACCAACAATGTTTTATCCTGTAACATCAATCAACAATTCACATTCCCATAATCACGTGTATAACTTCATAATCGTAATTGTAGTTCTAAATTCCTTTTCTCATCCAAGACAAAGATAATTTTCATCACTTGTCTTTACACGAAACATCAAAGATCATGGTTATACCAAATCACGAGTTCATGTTCATAATCATACTAATAAATTCATCTTTGCTACGGCCAAAAGATATTCATCAACAGATTCATCTTTACACTACGATGCTAAAGATATTCATCAACAGTCATCTTTGCATTCTGAGCCAAAGATATTAATCAATAATTCATCTTTGCACTACAGGCTAAAGATATTCATCAACAGGTTATCTTTGCATTACGAGCCAAAGATATTCATCAATAATTCATTTTTGCACTACAGGCTAAAGATATTCATCAACAAGTCATCTTTGCACTACGAGCCAAAGATATTCATATATCAAAGAAATACATAATCATTTCAGAAGTTATATAACAATAATTATAACCATGTTGATCGATTCACCTTTTGCACTTGGCTAAAATATTCAATTGTAAATTCAATGGTCATGATCATACCATTCAACAATTCAACTTTTGCACTCTTTGGCCAAAGAGAACCTATAGTCGCGATCATACCAATAATCTACCCATCTTTACACTCAAGTCGAAGAGAAATATCATCATTAGGGTTATAAGAATGTTATATAAAAACAATATAATCAAAACATGGTTTTAATTTCAAGAGTAAGATTCATAAATCAACGATAATTTGGTCGGAAGAAACCAATTTGTAAAGTGAATAGTACCCGTATTTGTACATGTAGTAAGTATCGTGCGCATAGTAACCTCGACACGAAAAGATAAAGTTTTAATAATAAAATTCATATCCATATTTATAACACCTTAATCCAAATGTTATAAATCACTTAGAAATCTCATAATCTAATATTATTAATATTATAATAATATTTTAATCATTTCTTAAACTTATAAACAATTTAATTAAATTATTTACACTTTACTAATTAATGCATTTAATCATCATAAAATGCCAAACTCATAAGATTTCATCACCAATAACCAAAACCCTTATCAAAAAATCTGCATATACCTCATATATGATTCTCGAAACCATAAAATCATATTTTCCAATTTTCTTACTTCACATAACATATTTAATTCATTTACTCATAACTAGAACATTTTCATGAAAAATACCAAATCGGTTCCAAAAATATTTCTTTTAAGGAATTTAGCATAATATAGTTCCATATTGAACATATATTTTCTCTAAATTTTAAAATTCATTTATTATTTTTCATATGGCCAAAACCACAGAATATTTAAACATTTATCATAAATTATACTTTTATCCAAAATTCTGAAATTTACACGGTATACTGATATTATATAGATGTACTCCCAATAAAAATTTCATCAATTTTGGAGTTAATCACAAGGAGTTATAAATAGTTACTTTTAAAATAGTCTTTTCTTATAAAATCCATAACTCCTAATCTATACATCCAAAATCGCCATTTTGGACACACTCTACAAAACTCATCAAAATATCATTTCAAATTTTTCCAGAATTTTGAAGGTCCGAAAAAATACAAAACTGAAAAACATAATCACCATTAAAATCCCTTACTATCCCTTACTTACCTCGAAAAGAAGCGGTATTGATTGGAATAACTTAATGAGCGAACTTGCAAGTATAGCAATACTCAAAGTATACTCAAAATACTCACAAGAATACGCCGATAATATAGAGAGAAAACTTGATTTTACGGTGTGATTTTCAATTCTAACCTAAGCACCTATTTATAGAAAATCTTTAGAACACCAAAAAAGAGAAAATTGAATATAATAATATTATTTATAAACAAAATTCCTTAGCCCACCTTTGAAATCTGATTTCAGCCATTAGCATGTGCAAGTATGAGGCCACCAAAAGTACAAAAAGCGTTTTTCTCAAAATAATTAACTAAAACTCCCAAAAATTAATTATTTGGAACTTGAACTTCAATAATTCATAATAAATAGCTCTTTCATCAGAAAATTCGTATCTCGTGAGTTTTAATAGGAAATTCAATTCTCTACAACTTTGCGGAAGAAAGTTTTTCCAAATTCCAAATAGAAATTGGCCAAGAAATCCACAAGCAGAGGCGATTTCTACATTTATAATCAAATTTCGATTCAATAATTGTGTCCACCAACACACAAAACATGTGTTAAACATTTAATGCCACAAAAATACTCTTCCTCCTCATATACTCATATATCCCACATTCATTGTAAAAATATCACCGTTAATATATTATTAAAATAATATATTTAAATGAATTATTCTATCGAGAAAAGATAAAATATTAATTTTCAACAATTGTCATTTTAAAAATTTTCTCCATCTATATCCACATAAAATCAATATTTTCCTCATCATATAAATCAATAATTAATTATTCACAAATAATATTACAGAATCACAATATTGACAACCAGCGGTTCCCGGAAGAGGGGGCTTTCGATAAGAATTTCTTCTTCTTGGCAGCGATTAGATGACCAAACCTCTCCTTAGACGAGAACTTTCTAGACATTGCCAATAATGTTATCTAATAATATTATTGAGATAATATGAATTATTGCTTGATAATGAAAATCTTTGTGTAATGACAATTATTGAAAACAACAATAATATAAAATATCAACGCTAGCAATTATTAACTCGATAAAATAAAATATTGAATGCGATAATTACCGTAACCATTATTGAGTAATGCCTTCTTCTGAAAAAAAAAATTATCATGCTTCATGAATAGTACTCGTGAATAGTAACTTTAAGTGAATAGTAACTCATGAATAGTAACTTCGTGAATAGTAACTCATGAATAGTAACTCGTGAATAGTAACTCATGAATAGTAATTAAAAAAAATTGAATACTTTTATTTCATAAAATTCGGGGTCTTACAATCAGTGCTCGGAAATGTCAAATACAATTAATATTTCAACGGATGCCTTCAAACAGATACATTTCAAAGGTACCTTATATACAAATTAGATGAAGATGCAAAGCACATGCAAGCATAGAACAAAAAGCTGAAGAACACTCAATGCTCAACTCTACGATCTGTAAAGAAAGCTTGCTTAGCTACTCAGTTCTTTCTAACACAAGCTTAACGGCAACTGAGTAACACCATTTAAGAACTCAACTATCATTAAGTGAAGTAAGAAGTTCTAAGTCTGTTGGACTTGAAGAGTTTTAAGTGAACTAAGAAAGTTCCAAGTCTATTGGACTTGAAGAGTTCTAAGTGAACTAAGAAGTTCCAAGACTGCCAGTCTTGAAGGAATCTCAGTGATTCGAAGATTGTAAAACCATCCTTAGTGGATTTCTTACTAAAGGAGTAGAAGAGTGGACTAGGAGCCTTGAGCGCTCTGTACCACTTAAAAATACTGTGTCTCTTACATTCTTGTTATAACTGCTATATCTGTCATAACTGCTTATCTCCTATTAACTCAATTTATCTTAAAGGGAAACAAACAAATCTTAAATTCTGCTGTGTTTAAATCATTAACAAATCTAAAAGGTATTTTGAAAAAGAAATTTAAAATATCTATTCAACCCCCCCTTCTAGATAACTATTGTGCCTCTGGGAACTAACAAAATCTATAAATGTATATATCCATAACTATAGTACATATGTTTATTGAGCCATGCACCACTTCACATATGTTATCACATAGTAAATCACTGTATATCATAGAGTTTTGAATATCAATAATGTACATTTGTATAAAGTGACTTGAAATTCACGGTTATTACATAAATGGTTGCTAATCCATCTATTTTAGTATTGTTTTATGTGTTTGTGTTTGTGTTGTGTGCAGGGTAAGTACGTATTGGCTAAGGCAAGGGTTAAGTGGCATGGTGATAAGAAAGGCGAGAAAAGCAGCAAAAAATAGTATAATGCATAACAACACCCCGTCGGGGCGGGCATCCATAGACTTAAAGCACCCCGCCAGAGCAGGGGTACACATCATCAGAGAACTTAACACCCTGTCGGAGCGGGGGTAAATATGAAGGTATAGCCCGTCGGGGCGAGAGTGCGCGACAGAGAAGAATAAGTTCTGATATAATTCTACTACTGTTGTGGCATGACTTTGTCGACTTTGGACGTGATTGGGACTTGAAAGAGAGCGTATTCAGTTACAAAAACAGAGACTTCATCAACGCTAATGATTCATTCAACCTTGAATTCATCATCAACAACTTTTAAGCCCTAGTTTTTGGAGATTTTGGAGGAATTAGAGCAAGGAGCGAGGAACACGAAGATTGCAAATTGTATTGAAGAAAAGGGTGGTTCTATTTGCTATTTTTCATTCTTCAATTTCAGTTCTGTAATTGGGATGTTTGATTCTTTGATATATTCAGTTTTTATTTCATTAATCATGAACTAATTTATCTTATTAAGCCTATAATGGATCTTTATGTGTAATGAGGATTATTATGCTTCAAGTTTAATTCAATGATGCTATTTTTAGTTCATCTATTATGATTTGTGAGTAATCTATGAATTGCTTGATCACCAATTCTATGTGAGCTTATATGAATTCGAGGGATGAAATATGAGTTTAGACTTAGTAAGAATAACATGTGTTTATGATTTCTGCGTTTTGATGGAATTCATAATTTATGTTTAGGATAGAGATATACCTATGCATCGCATGTAATTGTATGAGAACTTGGGATTAAACCTTCTTTAATTGTAATTCACATAGAGATATAGTGAATTAGTTAATTAGGGTGATTGGCTTAATTATATCATCTGTGGATTTAAGTTAATATGGGTATAGTGCATCGAGAGATGGTTACATCTACTTTCGTGTTCTTGATTAATGAATTGGAATAGTTAATTTGAATTAAAAAGAAGTGTGATAATCTGAGTAAAGCATAAAGTGAAGTTGTAGGCTTAATTCTCCATTATCTGATTAAAATTTGCGGTAGTTAGTTGATTTTTATTTAATTTAGTAGTTATTCACTAATTTCAGAATTAAATCATTTAGTTTAATAAAATTGAGATAATACAAAGCTGGTAATTGTTAGATTTAAATTGATATTTGTCTCTGTGGGAACGATACTTAACTTATTGTTATATTACTTGTTGATCACGTATACTT